>CM034233.1:20969935-21260696 GCA_019916065.1 Vitellaria paradoxa | reverse complement strand
GTTTGTTTTGGTAATTAGTTGCAATTCGCGGAAGGAAAATGAAAAAAAAAAAAAAAGATACGAATTGAATTCCACCAATTCCGAGTCATTAAATTATAAGATTCTATAGTTTTTGATAATTTGTTGTAATTTATTCTCATTTTCGAATTTTAATTACAATTTACCCGTTAGGGTTTCGTAGGTATATATATATTTATTTATTTATAGAAATCATAATGTAGCCATCTCTTAACATTCCCTCTGAAATTTCAATGGATTTAGAATTTTTTTTCCCCCATTGCTTTAGGGTTATGCTTTCCGTTAGAAGGAAGTTTATGTCTTTTCTCAGACAAATGTATGAAGTCTACCCAGTTTGGTCAATTCAGGCCTGTCATCTTCCTATCTTTCATCCTATTTTTTAACAACTCAAATCTCTCTCTCCTCTCTCCTCTCTCTCTCCTCCTCTCTCACCACACACACACACACACACACAGATGAAGATACCATCTCAAAACCCTACATTAATTGAGATCATCTTCAAGTCTTCTTCCTTCTCCTCCTCCTCCTTCTGCTGTTGCTAATTAACTTGCTATCTATCCAAAGAAAAAGTGGAAATCTCTCTCAATTGATTTGGATCCTTGTTTGTTTCAAATGGGTTATTTGACATCCTGCATTGCTGCCAAACTTGCATTCTTCCCTCCTGATCCACCTTCGTACAAGATACAAGCAGACCAGCAGACCGGAAAGCTGAGACTTACAGCAGCTGGTCTTTGCTTCGACAGAGATGATGGGCCTGGGGGTGAAGTCTTGATGATACCCACCAAGAGAGACAACTGTATTGTCGCTGTGTACGTGAAGAACCCATCGGCGTCTTTCACGGTGCTTTACTCCCATGGCAATGCCACTGACATCGGCCAAATGTTCAGATTTTATGCTGAGCTTAGCGATCAGCTTGGTGTCAATGTCATGGGGTCAGTATTCCATTTTTCGTTTTTTGGGCAGGACACTTGTCTGCTTGCGTATGTGTACATATATATATATACTTGTATGCTTGCGTATGTGTACATATATATATATATATACACACAATATATATAATATATATTCATGAGCTACATTTAATCCGATGCTTACCTAGATTTTTTTTTTTTTAGCTTTTTGTTTTTGAGTGTAAGTAGTTTAGAGTCTTTAGACTATGTTAGCTTGATGGGTCTCTTGTGCTGTTACAGGTATGATTATTCTGGATATGGACTGTCCACAGGAGAGGTACGCTCTATATCAATTAGTACCCTTTTTTTAACTAGAAGACTGCTGAACAGATTCTGTAAATTACACAGGGCTAATTGACGATTTAATCCCTTTGATTTGGACAAAAAAAAAAACACAAGATTCCGTCTAACTTAAAATCTAATGCAATTTTTCTTTTAATTTAAATTAACGTGCAAATTACTTTTAAATATTAAATTTAATTACATTTGTGTCATAAACTATATAAGATTATGCGTGGTTATCCAAAAAATATTATTTAAAAAATAAAGATAAATTAATTACCTTAAATAACAAAAATAATATTTTGTTTTAACATAAAATAGGTAAATATATAATTTTATCTATATATTTTTTTGAAAAAAAAATTTAAACTAATTTTGACTTTTAAGGCATAAACACCATTAAATAATATTTTAATCAATTTTACACTTTAATTTAAACCTCAAAGAAAATGATTGTTGACTTTTTGAGTAGAAGAAGGTCATACATTTTTGGTCAAACTCTAAAAGAGTAAAGTGTAAGTACTTTAATTACACTATAAGAGCCTCTTTGACCCCAAAAAAAATGACAATTTTTAATAACTTTAATAATTTTGGACAATTTTTAGTAATTTATTACCAAAAGTAATAAAAAATTAGTGTGTCAAATAGGAGTAATTAATTCCACTCTTTTATATTTTTATCTTCTTTAATTAATACTCTTTAAATATTCATTATTTTTGTATTTTTTTTCTTTAAATGCCCTATTAATTTAATTCTTTCCTTTTAAATACTTTAAATTATTCATTATTTATTATTTGAGATACTTTTACTAATTTTTTTTATAATTTATATTTTATTTAAAATATAAAAATAACAAAATAACACACTTAGCTTCTTAGTATACACCATGACGAGGTTATAAAAAATCATGCAAGCAATTATTATCCATTATTAAGAGATATTCTAATATCTTATGTATGTTTAAGTCATTTTAAGGTCTCTTAACCTCCTTAAATTCTAAAAAATATTATTCATATATGAAAATTTTTTATCAGAAAAAATTTATGATATGATTCGTCTCCCCTAAAATTTTAAATTATAGTTGACTTTGGTCAAAAAATCACTACTAGTACTTATAAATTTTTAAGTTAAAAAGAAAATTAGGCTATGAACCAATTAACCTTCTTAAATTTTAATTATTTTTTCTCAATTGTTATATAATTTAAAATTTGAAAACTCAACTGATTGTATCATTTATAATATATATATATTTATTTTATTTATTAATATAATTTATAACATTAATTATATTTTTTAAGCCGAAATTCAACACAAATGAATAAAAAAAAAATTGGCCCCCTCAGACCACAAGTTCTGGCCACATTCTCACCAATTTAATTTGTTCTGGAGCTATATTTAATTCATTTCCTACTATATGTAAAAAGCCCTCGGGGAGCTGTGTGTCGTCATGGTGTGTGCTTGTGCGCTTTTCTTTCCTCCCCCACCCCCCTCTTGAGTTTTGAATTTTATTTTAAAATTCATTACAATCAGTGAAATTTTGAGTAATACTTACAAAGAGTAAAGTGAAATTTGCCCTACCCAACCTTTTACAGCTTTGTTTATTTTCTTAAACGTAGTGCTATATATATATATATATAATTAAAATAAATTGTTTAAAAAATGACATCACAATCTCTTAGGCTTATCACTTTCAGAAAATTAAAAAAAAAATAACTCATTAAAGTCATTTTTGAGTAACTCACTAAAGTCATTCTTAATTTATCACTCAAATGCTACACATTAATAATACATCATTCTGATTCAACCTTCTAAGAGACAAGGTTCTGTTCGATCTGGTGAAAAAGTATTTTCTTTAATTCTTAATTAGTTTCTCAGTTAAGTAATTAATTAAAAGAATTTAAGGGAAACCGCTAATTCTAGTAACAATATTAATTGCACATGAACAGCCAAGCGAGCAAGCCACATATGAGGATATAGAGGCTGCTTACACATGCCTTAAAGAGACATACGGAGCGAAGGAAGAAGACATAATATTGTACGGGCAGTCGGTTGGGAGCGGACCAACCCTGGATCTGGCTGTTCGATTGCCTCGACTGAGGGCTGTGATTCTTCACAGTGCCATATTGTCTGGCCTCCGGGTCATGTATCGCCTGAAGCGAACACCCTGGTTTGACATATACAAGGTTAGTTAATTCCTTCTCTTATAATTAATTATTAAAAAAAAATTAATTGTAAAACTTGTTAATTTCAAGGTTTGAAAAAAAACCCTTTTCTTGTTTAACAGGTAATCATTTGTTCCTTTGCAGAACATTGATAAGATTACACTGCTCAATTGCCCAATTCTCATTGTTCATGTAAGTGTACACGCATATGTATTTTCCTACCAGTTTATCCGCTATTACATGCCACACTTATCCACATATTCAATGGCATGATATATATTATATATATATATTAAAATAAGTAATTTTTTTTGTTTAATCAATACCAAAAATGATATTTATAAGGATTCCACTCCCCGCCATTTTTCTTTTCTTTCCACAAAGTCTCACTTCTAACACATCTTAACACTCTGTTTGAAATAATAAATTAATGATATTTGATTTTATTTGATAAGAATTCTCATTAATTCTTATATTTGAAATTAAAATAATTTTATGAATTAAATGTGATTTTATTTCATGACTTAAATTTTGAAACTTTTATATCATTTGAAATCTAACCAAAATAGTAAAATTTGATAAGAATTTATTCTTTTTTAAGCTATCTAAATAAGTGGATAAATTTATCTTAATATATCATATTTATCATTTATTTATTTTTTTTTAACGTGATCAAATTTGATATTTTCTTACTCGACCTGCGTGATTCTTTTCTTAAATTCAAATAGTATTTCAAACCCAAATGTTCATTTACTAAATCAAATTAGATTAATTTTTTATTTTTAAATTAAATCAATTCTAAAATAAAAATATTTTCAAACGAAGCATGAGTCCCCTGCGTGATAATAAACTACAAAGAAAGGTCTTAGGCTATGGGCTGAAGAACTGATGATGATTATGGGAAATCTTGCTCTAACAAAAGACTATAAGACAAAAGCTTGTTGCGAAATCCAACTTGCCGATCGAGTGTCATTACTGTTTCAGGGAACAGATGATGAAGTTGTGCATATCTCCCACGGTAAGAAGCTTTGGGAGCTCTGTAAAGAAAAGTACGAACCTCTGTGGCTTGAAGGAGGGAACCACTTCAACTTGGAGCTCTTCCCCGAGTTCTTCAGACATCTCAAGAAATTTATGACAGCCGTCGAGAAATTACCACGCGCTCAAACTCAAAATGAATTAGTGCAAAGCATAGGTCAAGCAAAGCATTCGGCAGACACCACCGCGGACCACAGAGAGAAGTCCAGGCTCAGCCTTGGGCACAGAGAAAAACTGAGGCCTAGCACGGAGAGGCGAAGGAGTAGCGCGGACAGGAGGAGATCAAATCAAGGAGAGCGTCGATCAATGTGGCAAAGCGAGGAACAGCACGGATCAGTCGGAGAGAGGAAGAAACAGCATCGATCGGTTAGATTGTTACTTCTTTTGAAAATTTTCTATGAATATTTAGAATGTGTTTGGTTTACTAAAAAATATCAAAATTTTTAAAAATTACTCACTTTATATCTCACTTGCATGAATTACGAACTCATAAATTATCTTAATTTATCTTACTTTTTATCATTCTAAATGCACCCTTAATATTGAATTTGATGGTTCTGTTTTTTATCTAATAATTTTTTTTTTTTTTTTTAAATGGCAGCTTAGGAGATATGGTGAAATCGGTTGCGTTGTGCAATGTTGATTGTCTTAAGCACAGAGTGGACTGATGTCCGTGGTTGAAATTGGGTTGTACTAATTCTCCCCCTTTCTCTCATATTCAGTTTCTGTTCATGTTTAATTATGAATCTGTTTTTATTTTCAATTTTTTTTAATATTTTTCACAAGCTTTTTACAAAAATCCTTAATTTTCTTTTCGAGCTATTCAAAGAAGGGACTGTTTCTGTGAATTTTCTAGGTAGATCAGGGCCGGTTATGTCAAGTCAAGGCAAATGTCTCATGGCCCTCCATTTTGACAAAGCCCATACATATATGTGTGTATATATATATATATGGTAAAGATGACCATAATAAAACTCATTTAATATTATTTTTTATTACTGACAAAATTATTGTCGTTACACTTAGATTTTCTTTCCTAAATTAATTTTTTTATCCTTGTTTTATATATATATATATATATAAAAATAGAAAGAAATATATATATATATTATATATATTTCTCAAAATTATTGTCGTTACACATAAATTCTCTTCAAAATTAATTTTTCTCACCTTTATTATTCATTTTTT
This sequence comes from Vitellaria paradoxa, assembly GCA_019916065.1. NCBI lineage: Eukaryota > Viridiplantae > Streptophyta > Magnoliopsida > Ericales > Sapotaceae > Vitellaria > Vitellaria paradoxa. The sequence continues at coordinate 21,255,058 of CM034233.1, read as the reverse complement.
AATTAATGAAATTTTTATTATTTTTTTTCAAAAGAAAAATGAATTAAAAATTTTTATTGATAAAAATAAAAAATAAACTTTTCTCATATAAGGGTCGTGTGAATTTAAGATAATACTATTATTATTTTTTAACAAATTTTTACAAAATCTATTGAAAAAATACATATAGAGGATAAAAATAGAATTTTCTTTTTTATTGAAGAAAGAGGAAGAAAATAATCAATTTTTTATGTTTTTCAAATAGAGAAAAAAGAAGAGATAGTGAAAAAAGATTAGATAAGTTAATTCAGAGATAATTTAATATTTTTTTTAACAAAGATGAATAAATGAAGATGAGAGAAATTAAATTTGGAGAGGTAAATACTTTTTAAAGAAAGAGAAAGATATATAAAATATATATTATATATACAAGGATAAGAAAACTAATTTGAGAGAAAGTGCGAGGGGAGTAATTTTGTTAATAATAAAAATAATATTAAATGAGCTCTATTATTAACCATTTTTGCTTTGTCATTATGGCCATTTATATTAATTATATATATATATATATATATATATATATATAGTATGTATGATGGCTTGTCCCGAATGGTAACCCCGATTATTCTCCAAATCAGCACCGCATTAGATCCATGCTAGAAGGTAAATTTTAAATTTGTGAACTATCCTTCAACAAAAAGACTCCACTTTATAATGACAGATTCCCACGTCCTTTACTACGGTCAAACTGGGCCTGCCTGTGCGTTTGGTGGATGTCTATTAGGCCCATCGGTGGATGTCTATTAGGCCCATGCATGTGTTTCCCCTAATGAATAACATGCATGGTGGTGGAACAAACGTTGGGCGTGTCCAGCATACACAAGGTTACATCATGACAAAAGTATATGTGAATGGTTCAGGATAAATAAAAATAATAATAATAATGATAATATTAATGATAATAATCTCTTTCCTTGCCTTGTTATATGCCAAGTGCTACTTTTGTGCCTTTCATTTTGTGTAAATATATTAGTTGGGATGTTTACATTCTTCTATTAGTTTCTCTTATTCCATATTACTCTTTTTTGTTTAATAAATAAAATTATGGAGGAGTGTATTTATCATTATCCAATATATTTTGCTAGCAATATAAGCTAATCCATTAATAGATTTATCATGGCTCCATTTGGAAGTCACAAAATTTGACAATTTTTTTTGTAATTTTTGATAATTTTTGACAAATGAAACTTTTGGTGTGTTTAGTAAAATAGTAGAAATTTTTAATAACTTTTGTCAACTTTTTGTATGTTTGATAAAGATTTTGATAACTTTTAAATTAAATTAAGATGAAATGATTATTATACCCCTCGCAACATAGATCCAGTGGTAATTATATCTAGTGGTAAAACCAAACCGAAATATTTCTTTTCAAGTTTGAATCATGGTATACGTATCTTAATTTGTCTAAACTACCATGATATGCCAATTAATAACAAAGGCTTTTGATTGGGTGGGAGTATATGACAAGCCCAATTTAATATTTGGTTAGTTAAATTTTTTAACATTAATTATATTTATGGACTAATGCGGGGGTAATTTATTGATGAATGTGTTATTATTTTTTTTTAACCTTTTAGATTGTACGGGGTCGTTTAGTTTGTTGAATTTTTCAAAAAATTCTATAAATCTCTGTTAATTTTATATCACATCAATTTTTTCTCACTGCACGCATTACGAACTTTCTCCAAACCACAATTTATCTTAATTTATCTTACTTTTTCTTACTCCAAACAACTCCTACATCGGTTTGGATCAAATTTACAAATCTATATATATTTATTTAAATAATAGTTGAAGAAAAAATATTTATAAATAAAATATCACATAAAATCAAAAGTAAAAATTTTGATAATAATAAATATCAATTTATAAAAATGAAAAGAGCAATTGCAACACAAAACATATCAAAATACCATATTGACCAAAAAAAAAAAAAAGAGTTAATCAACAATAATAAAAGCAAAGAGCAGTAGACTTGATTTATATGATATTGGATCACAACTAAAATGGTAATTTTGTTGCAGGTGCGGGAAAATAAATTGAAAATGTGCAATTTTTAATATAATTTCATTGTTCACAAGTTTTCGCAGAAGAAAAACTATAGAGTTTTTATGTTTGAACTTTTAGTAGAATGGCGTAATTAGTTGTATGTATATTTTGGAATTTTATATAGACGAGTAATTTAGTCAGATTATAATTAAAATAACAATTAATTAATTTAATTATATTATTTATCAAAATAACTTAATTCAATAAAAATAAATATATTACATATAATTTTATTATGATATTTATTAAAAATAATTTAATCAAATATATTTCATATTAACTTAATTGTTAATCATATTTAGTTATATTTTATTAAAATAATTCAATGAAAATAGTTCAAATTAATTAATTAAATTTAGTTAATTAAATTAAATTGTTTTAATTATAGTTTCATTAAAAAATTTGATTCAATAAAAATAAAATATATTAAATATTTAATTATATATTTATTAAAAATATTTAATAGAATATATATTAATATTGAATAGTTAATTCAATTAATTATTAATTTAATTATATTATTTATTGAAAATTAATAAAATTTATTCCATATTAACTAAATTAATAATTAATTTAATTTAATTATATTATTTATTAAAAATAATTTTAATCTAATAAATATTTGAACAAAATAATTTATTTTAATATAATGCAACTAAAAAAGAAAGTATAAAATTGACAAAATATTTACAATAAAAAATAAAATGAAAACTTTTTTTAACATATTTCTGTTCAAGATTTTATTTTCTTGTAAACACAAAAAAATAAAAATAAATTTAATAAATACATTTTCATTATTAATTTTTTAAAATTTATAAATAAAATTAAAAAAATAATACATAAACGCTTAGAGAAACAGTCTACTGTATTTATGTAAAAAAATAATAATAAATATTAGAAAATCAGGATATTGTGGTTGTTGACATGGCAGCATCTCCACCTTAGAATCCACCCAAAAGCTTCCAAACAAAACCCTCATTTTGTGTTGGTCTTTCCAGAACCCTCTTCTCTCCCCAATTAGGGTTTTTCCGCAAAGTCCTCTCTTTTTTCTCGCTCTCTCTCTCACGTTTTCTTTTCTGTGGAGCTCGACAGTCTCATATTCGCGTAAACAATACTTATCTATAGATACCAAAAAAAAAAAAAAAAAATTTCAAACTTCTTATTGAAGTGTTGTGTGTAGGAGTGTTTCTCCTATCTCTAATTTTTTCGATTTGGATTTGATTAATGGCGCCTGTTCTAGCCGGAAGCTTGACCTCTGGTTCTGTTGCTTCTCTTCCTTCTCATTCGCCGTCGTTTTCGTTGAAGAGCACAACCAAAGGCTTTAACCTCAAGAAGAGTGCTTTTCTGCCACAAAATGGTCTTAGAAACAGCTTCTCTAGGACCGGTCTGAAATGGAAGCTCGAGAGGAGAGGGAGAGAGCTGAAGGTTCGGTGCGAGGCCACTGTTGCCGAGAAAGAAGTTCCTGAGGAGACTTCCGGTGAGCGGCATGAGTATCAAGCTGAGGTGGGTTTGTCCCAATTCCTATGCCTTCGTGTCTGAGTAGTTTCGTTTTGGATATGTTTGATTGCTGATAAAATGAAAATAATTTAGAATTTGAAGATTTTGCAAGTTTGAATCTTGCGTTTTTCCGTTGCTGGGACCTAATTTAAAACTTCGCATTCAACTTCCATGATTTTAATTGACTCCACATTCAACTTTGGTTTCTAACTGGGATTAGGAGTGGTGTGTCATAATTAGAAGCAGATATTAGTAACTCTGAAGAGAACTGTTCGGTGTAAAGATAATTCGTTGCTAGTTAAAAAATGTGTTAAAGGATTCTTATTTCAAAAGCTTGTGGTTGTGGATACTGGATAGAACCGCGATTGGTACACTTTTCCTTGATGTGTAGACTTTGGGGAGCTAATGACTTTTGTTCAGAAATCTAAGCCTCTTGTCTATTTTATTGAGTGTTCTGTTTTCCACCATATCCAACATTCAGCTGCTCCCCTTTCTAGTTTTACCTCTACTTTTTGAGATTCTTTCTTTTAGTTTCAAAAAATTTAGAATATGGAAGTGATTGCAGGTCAGCCGCCTACTGGATTTGATAGTTCATAGCTTATACAGCCACAAGGAGGTGTTTCTTCGAGAGCTTGTTAGGTGAGGATTGTTTTCTCTGCTTTTGCAGCTTGGTTTCACCATAACAATGCTTATTTAGTTTGTGGTTACAAGTTTCCCTCTATGATTTGAAATTCAAATTTTGTTAGTTAAGGACCTGATGCCTTTGTTTTATCCATCATCTAAATGCATGATTAATTTTCCTGATTAAATTTATTACACTATACATCTTCATGCTAGAAATTCCTTGAAGCTTAGAAGTTTGCAGATTCATTTGTTAACCTGATCTTGTTCTTCTGTGTTAGTAATGCAAGTGACGCTCTCGATAAGTTGAGATTTTTAAGCGTGACTGACCCTTCATTACTTGGGGATGCTGGGGAACTGAGATTCGCATCAAACCTGACCCAGACAATGGGACCATCACTATAACGTATGGTCATTCTATTTTCTATTTCATATCTTCTTGTGTGAAATGCCTTTCTGAAGTTGATTCACCTGCTACTTCAGGGATACTGGTATTGGAATGACCAAAGAGGAACTCATAGATTGTCTTGGGACCATTGCTCAGAGTGGTACTTCAAAATTCTTGAAGGCTCTTAAGGTACTTTGTTTCTAGTTACTTGGTCTACTTCTAATTATCACATTCTGACTGAATATGAATAAGTTCATTGCTATTTAAATTAACCAGTTTTGAGTCTTCATGTAGGAAAATCAGGATCTAGGGGCAGACAACAGTTTAATTGGTCAATTTGGTGTAGGGTTCTATTCAGCATTTTTGGTTGCTGAAAAGGTGCAGTGTGATTTCATGTAGTTATGGTTTCATGCCATATTTTGCTGAAAAGGCTGTGATGTTAGTGAGTTTGATTTAGTCATTTTCTGAAAACAGGTAGTAGTGTCAACAAAGAGTCCAAGGTCAGATAAGCAATATGTCTGGGAGTCGTAGCCGACAGTAGCTCATATGTGATTCGGGAGGAAAATGATCCTGAAAATTTTCTTCCCCGTGGAACTCAAATCACACTTTATTTAAAGGTACTTGGCTCTTTATTTCGCATGTTATGTAAGTTTAAATGTTTTACATAGAAATTATAGAATAGAAGTCATCAAGATGCTGCAAATGTCTTGTGCGGCCTATATGTTATTGACGTGCACTTATGTTGTCTGATAAGATTTTTTCCGTAAAAGTTAGGAAAAACTGCATTTGCATATTTTTGTGAGAATTGTATCTTTTTTTTTTTTCCTTTTTTTTTTCTTTCGGTTCCAAAGGAAAGAAGAATGAATTCAGATTTTTTAATAACCATTTGCCAGATGTGTTTTTCTGTTCATAAAATGCAATCTAAGCTTCTTGGTATTTCCTTCAGCCAGATGACAAATATGAATTCTCAGAGCCAACCAGGATTCAGAGTTTGGTGAAGAATTACTCACAGTTTGTTTCATTCCCTATCTATACATGGCAAGAAAAATCGAGGACTATTGAGGTTAGGGTGTTATTCTTTTTGTTTTTTATATTTGTAAGAAACACTTCAGTCACAATGCGTTGGTTAGAGGAAGTGAATACATTGGGAGTGATCCTCTCCTCAGTTGTAGTTTCAAGCATATGTTCGTCAACATACTGTCTTGACTTAAAAAAGTTAAATCTAACTTTGGGTAGGTTGAGGAAGAGGAGGAACCAAAAGAGGGAGAAGAAGCCCAACCAGAGGTAACAACTTTAAATTATTATGGGAATTGTTGTTTGCGTTCTCAGTTAGGATGGCATTTAGATGGATGATCAATACTTGTTTACAGGGTGAGAAGAAGAAGACAAAGAAGACTAAAACTGAGAAATATTGGGACTGGGAGCTGGCCAATGAAACAAAACCTATATGGGTCAGTCTGTTTAAGCAATGATATTTGATTTTGAGAATGTCTAAAATTTGCTGCTATGCACTTATTTTACTTCACATTTAATTTTGTCTTCCAAATGTAGATGCGGAATCCAAAGGAAGTTCAAAAGGAAGAGTACAATGAATTCTACAAGAAGACTTTTAATGAATTTTTGGATCCACTTGCGTACACTCACTTCACCACTGAGGTACTTAATGTTTAACTTTCAACATTGCAGGCCTGGTATTTTTCCTTTTGCTTATATATATATATATATGTATGTATGTATGTATGTATTATAAAACCTTTTTGCTTAATGCATTTGCAGGGTGAGGTGGAGTTTAGAAGTATTCTCTATCTTCCTGGCATGGCACCTCTTAATAATGAAGATATCATGAATCCGAAACAAAGAACATACGATTGTATGTTAAACGTGTATTTATCTCAGATGATTTTGATGGTGAACTGGTAAGTTTACTGTAATACCTATGAAACCATTGAAATGCTTTTTCCAATATAAAGTTTGTTAAGGTCAAAAGAAAGAATTTACTGTCTACTACATTGAAGTACTCTGTATATTGGTTTTATCAAATGAAAAATTCCATTTGCGATACTTCTTTGGTCGCATTTTCCGTGAAGACTGTTAAAATTGATCTTGTGTCATTTCATGGTGCTAGAGAATATCTGCATAATTTTCATATTCAAGCAGTGGGATACAGACTTCTGCACAATCTGGTCTAACATATGATCATATGCTTTCAAAAACAGAAGAAAAAGAAAATTAATGCTCCCCTCGCTTGTCAACAGATTTTTTCTTCCACTTGAATACTGATTTCAATAATTCTTCAAGTTTATGGTTGGTCAAGTAACAAAAATCTTATCATAGATTCATTGTGGGCTTGAAATTATATAAAATGGAAACAACCACCCCTGTTGCCATCTTTATATCTGATTTACTTGTAAATTTTACTGGGTATCCAGTGTATACTGCATTTGGGTAACCTTGTAAACAACTAAGAGATCCTTCCGGGGAACATGGGAACTAATTGAAGTGGCGAGCTTCCCATATCTACTAGCTAACAAGCAACAAGTTATGATAATGGCCTAAAGTTGTAATTAGAAGACTATATGTAAAATTTAACATATGTGGAACCTTTGCAAATTATGTTTTAATTTGTGAATCTATAGAGTTACTATGTTTCCTACAGGAATACATTGAGTTTGTTCTTTTATTTGCAGTTTCCACGATATTTGAGCTTTGTGAAGGGTGTGGTGGATTCAGATGACCTTCCTCTTAACGTGTCCCGGGAAATCCTTCAAGAAAGCCGAATTGTAAGATCCTGTTGTGTATCTGGATAAGAATTATAGATTATGAAATTTCTTGTTAATGACTTCAAAGTTGCTTTTAGTAATGTAACAATCTTTGACTCCATTCTTCCATAAACTTGCAGGTGAGAATAATGAGAAAGAGGCTCGTCAGAAAAACCTTTGACATGATTCAAGAGATCTCTGACAGTGAAAATAAAGAGGTTTGGACTGCTTGAACCAACCACCACCCCCCCCCCCCCCCCCCCAAAAAAAGAAGAAAAAGAAGAGAGAGAGGGATACATTACACTTGGATAACTGACGTTTTATCACACAGGATTACAAAAAATTCTGGGAGAACTTTGGAAAATTTATGAAGTTGGGATGTATTGAAGATTCTGGGAACCACAAGCGTATAACACCACTTTTGCGATTCTTCTCTTCCAAAAGCGAGGAGGAATTAATAAGTTTGGATGATTATGTTGAAAATATGGGTGAAAACCAGAATGCTATATATTATTTGGCAACAGACAGCTTGAAAAGTGCCAAGACTGCTCCCTTCTTGGAGAAACTGATCCAAAAGGACATTGAGGTATGCAATTCATCTAGATCACTGACAATTATTTGCATAAAACGAACTTGACACTTGGACAGAGCTTTGATTATGAGCCATTGTTTGATATAATGGCACACAATGTTCACAACTGAAAGACATGGTCCTAAAAGTTAACCTATTTATTGGCTTCCAGTCTACATAACCGGATGCTTATTTGTTGCTATGGAAAAAAAAAATTGGTAGGATAAGTTCTTTATATTCTTTTTATTTTTTATTTTTTACACTTACCTACTGTTCTAAAAATAATTTAACTATTCTGTTAGGCTTCGACTTCAATATCTTGTGTAAAATCATTATTTTTTTGCATGTATGCGTGTGTGCTTCTTCTTCAATATCTTGTGTAAAATAATATATATATATATATATTTTTTCATGCGTGTGTTTGTGTTCTTCTTCTTCTTCAATATCTTGTGTAAAATTATTTTGGTTTTGTGCATGTATGTGTGTTTTTCTTCTTCTCCCCCTTGTGACATTTTTGTTTTTGTTAGTTGAGAAGAAGATATGCTCCTATTTTTCTTGATGCTGATATTTTCTTTGTTTGTAGGTTCTATATCTAATTGAGCCTATTGACGAAGTTGCCATCCAGAATCTACAAACCTATAAAGAAAAGAAGTTTGTTGACATTAGCAAGGAAGATTTGGAGCTTGGTTAGTTAAACAATTGTTCCTGTAATTGAAATATGTTGTATTCATGTAGCTTTACTCTTGCGGGGCTTGTGGCATGACATTGCATATTTTAACAGGTGATGAGGATGAGGTCAAAGAAAGGGAAACTAAACAAGAATACAATCTTCTTTGTGATTGGATAAAGCAGCAGCTTGGTGATAAGGTGGCAAAAGTCCAAGTCTCAAAGCGCCTAAGCTCGTCCCCTTGTGTGCTTGTTTCTGGCAAATTTGGATGGTCTGCTAATATGGAAAGGTTTGTTACAGCCTCAAATGCTTTAAATATGAATGTTGAGCCATAAAATTTTTTGCTGTTTGTATGCAGCTGTGAAAGCCTCTCTTCTTCTGCAGGTTGATGAAAGCACAGACTCTTGGAGACACTTCAAGCTTGGAGTTCATGAGAGGGAGGAGAATATTGGAGATCAATCCTGATCATCCCATCATTAAGACTTGAATGTAAGATTATTCTACTCAATGCTGGTTAACTTTTGTTTAGGCCTTGCAGTTGTCAACTTATATTTCGATGGATGTCAATTCCTTAATTACTAGTGGAAGGGACCTGAATTGAAGCCAGGGGGGAAAAATACTACTTAAACGGTAATGGAAAACAAGATATGGAATTGTATGGAAAAGATTATGTGGCTTAACATTCACATGTTTCAGTAACTTTATCATTAAGAAGATAATGTTTGTTGAACACGGGAAAGTTTTGAAGAATGAAAGGACGGTTTGTTATATTTCTGCTGGAGACGTACTACTTTATAGCAGTCAGGATTCCTATTGGAAGGTGCTTTCCACAGTATTTAATTCAATATATTTATATGGCTTGATTGATTATGTTTTTTTTGGTTGCAATGATATATTTAGGTGTATTTATGAGTAGATCATGTCTTCTATGTACTAAGTAGATATTTTTTAAATCAAACTCAGTGATAGATCGGAGTAGAAGTCATGAAAGAAAAAGTTACTTCAGAATAGAGAGATATTTCGACTCCCCCCCCCCCCCAAAAAAAAAAAGAAGAAAAAAAAACTAATTATTGTCTCTCCCATCTTTAGTTTTAGGAAGGACCCTGCATGATAACCATCTATTTATCTAAAATTGTTTAGTGGACACCCTTTAATGTCAAAACAGTACCCTAGCGCTGACTGTTGTGTTAAATTTTCACCGTAGGAAGTCTTCCTCTTTTAATATGTTAGAAAACTGTGTCTATTGAGAGATGTTAATCTTGACTGATGGAAATGCTATTTTAAACCATAGTTCCACTATGTTAAAAACATGGTCTGCTGTTTTGGAGGTGATTGCTGTTGTTGCTAATGGGTCCTGAGAAAGACACTTTGAAAACATGGATTTTACTGCAGTTACCTGCCATAGTGGTCTGATTTAGCGTTCATTTGTAGGCTGCAAGCAGGAATGCACCTGACAGCACTGATGCCAAGAGAGCTGTAGACCTCTTATATGACACGGCCTTGATCTCCAGTGGATTCTCTGTAAGTACAACACAAATACTGATGTGCACATTTATTTTGTTCCAAGAGAGGCTCAAGTCTGTCATATTTATGTGTTTTCCTTGTTGGTGCAGCCGGATAGTCCAGCTGAATTAGGGAACAAGATATACGAAATGATGGCAATGGCCCTTGGAGGAAGATGGGGCCGGTCAGAGAGTGAGGAGGTTGAGTCTCTGGAAATGGGGCTGCAGAATCCAGTCAGAATCCTGATGAAGCCTCAGAGGCAGAAGTGGTTGAGCCATCAGAAGTTAGAGCTGAGAATGATCCATGGCAAGATTGATAGCCTGTTTATTAACTAGCAGAATTCTTCGCTGGGGAAGGCTTTTTTTCAGACGAGCCGGAGAAAATAATGCAGCCAAAGAGGGAGGATAAAGTTGTAGGAAGGAAAGGATTGTTCAACTTCTGTGCTGTGTTACTAATGTTGAATCTGTTTGTTGTCAATAGATTCATCATATGTCCTTCCCCCCCCCCCCTCCTTTGAGGTTGAACAATAAATAGTATTCCGCTTCGTGGACACAGAAATTTTGTCTGTTGTTTCTCCGTGCAATGAAAGCAAGCTGGGTGCCAACCTAGGTGAATTTATTATGATATGGTGTTAAATTCTATGTGATTTATGCAAATTGGGTGGTTGCAATCAAGGCATACCAAAAGATTAGGTGATGCTAAGGCTAGCTTAATGGGTCAAAATTCCTCAATGGGATTGAGGTCGATCAACTTTTATTCTCACGAACTTTGATTTCTAAATTCTAGTTATGACTAGATGTTTTTCTTAAAATGTCAAAAGGAGAGATGATGTTATCTTGCGTGTGAATTTTCAGGTAAAGGAACTTAAATGCTAAAAAGAAAGAAGAAGAAAAAAAAAAGAAAGAGGTTAGATGATCCTATCTTGCATGTGAATTTTAATTTTAAGAGTATCAAACAGATTTTTTATTTTTTATTTCTTTTTTCAAGAAGTGTATCCAACCGTTGCTTTCAAGCCAAAATAAATATGACAGTTAATTATTCTATGAAAATTACTATTTTCTGAGTTTTACAAATAAGTTTTTATTTTAAAGTATGATATAATTGATTAAAATAGAATGTATGCTCTCAAAAACATATTTTTCTTATTTTTCTTTCTTATTAGTAAGGGATGGAGAAGAAAATAAGGGAGAATATTAACTTTTGAGGGTACAAAAATTAAAAAAAAAAAACCTTAAAAATTGTTAGTTTTGATTGAAAAACCCGGCAATCACATTTTAATTGTAATTGTTATATATGTTGATATATTTTTAGGTTAATTTCTCAGAACAAATCATTTTTAGGTGATGCAAACATGAGTTAAGGAAGAGTGGTATCACTAAATAAAAGAAACTAATGATAAATTGACAAGTGCTTTACCGTCTTTTCTATTACATATTAATGGTACTATAGATAGTTTTTTCCTGTCAAAAAAAAATTAAAATAAAATTGATAAATGTTTTAATATTAAAATCGGAAGAATTTTTTATTTTTTAAAAATATTTAAAATATTTCATCATTGTGATAAATTTGGATTTGACAAATTCGTTTTAGAAAAATATAAGAAAATTGTTGGAGGTATTCTAAGAATTATTTTCAAGACACAGCTCAATTTAAAGACGATTTTGTATGTGTTTCGAGTACTTAATTTAGTAAAAAATTTCTATTGTTTTAATTTTTTGAAAGTTTTTTTAAAAAATCTTTAATTTTACGAACTTTTTTTAACTTTTACAAATTTTGTCTAACTTTCATCAACAATTTTTTTTATACTTTTCAAGAAATACATCAATCACTTAACAATTTAAAATTTACTTATTTGTTATTTTTTTTCCAAAGTTTAATACTTCAATGAGCACAACAAATTTAAAAAAAAAATTGTGAATTCAACCCCGAAAATATTTGTCATTATTATGAAAAGGATTCATATATTAATTAAATTATATTTTTAATTTATAAAATATCACATTTTAAGTAATCAAGAAATTGTTTCAAAATTTTACTTTATTTTATTATTTTTAATCCATCATGAAAGTATTTATATTTCACCTCATGTTCTTCTGCATTGTTGGAGGCTGGAGCACACTTTTCGCTGATTCACGAAACTGGGTGGATCCGAATCGGAATTCGAATCTAACCCAATGGCTTTTAACGGGTCAGGTTTAAGAAAGTGCAGTGGATCGCAGACCATGAAGCAAACACAGAGAGAGAACACAATAAGGTTTTAGGATGGTTTAAGGCGGCTGCACAAAATACCGACTCGTGCACCCCTTTCCCTCCTCGGATCTCTCTCACTGCTTTCGATTTTTTTCGTCTTCCAATTATTATTCTCTATGCTTCCGTCATTTTCTCTTTGATTTTCCAGGAAAACCCCATAATCTTTTGATGTGCTTTTTCATTTCACCATTCTCCGCTTGTTTCATCGACAACCCAATTGAACAAACCTCAATCTCCCACTAAATTTTATCAGCACATTTACGAATATGTGGAGAAGTTTATCGAGGCAGGCTTCTTTGAATAAGTTGAAGTCCTCCACTGAGTGCTATTCTTTTTTACCTTCTTTTAGCTTGGTAAAACCTCCCCAAGATTCGATTTTTATTGATGAAATTAGCTCCCCCGAGACCCAAACTTATGCGAATTCAGAGTCATCAGTTGTGGGTTTTGCGCGAATTGGTGGATTATTTTCTCGGAGGGACCAATTGGGTATGTGCCATTTCTCTAACTCTAGCAATCCTTTTAGTTTTTCTAGTTGCGCAAGAGGTTATGCAAATGTTGCGGAGGCAATTGTTTCGGCTGAAGAAGAAGAAGATAGTGACGAAATTCAGGAATTAATAGAGGAGATGAACAGAGTAACTCAGGCTGAGTCCAGAGTAGAGCTGCACCAAAGCAGCCGAAATGTGGTGGAATGGGGCAGGGAAAGTATTTATGCTTCGAAGGCGACAGATAAGATAGAGACGGAGGCATGGGAAGGCGGCGAAGGACCAAGAACTTCTAACGGACATGTGCGAGCAGAAGCTTGCACCCAATTTGCCTTACATGAAGTCATTGTTCCTGGGTTGGTTTGAGCCTTTGCGAGGTGCTATTGTGGCAGAGCAGGAGATGTGCAGGGAAGGAAACACAGGACAGCTTACGCCCCTTATTTTGATCTTTTGCCGGCAGATATGATGGCAGTTATTACAATGCATAAGTTGATGGGGTTGTTGATGACTGGAGGAGGGCATGGCGGCGCCAGAGTGGTGCAAGCTGCTTTCCAAATAGGTGAAGCCATTGAGCACGAGGTGAGTCCACTTAGTAATTTTGTTTGTTCTTCTTGTGTTTGGTGGGTTACTTTTAATTCAGTGGAAAGTATGTTGTCTTTTATCTGCAACTGAAATTTGGTTTGCAAAAAACTTGCTTTGCCTGATGTGTGTGCTCTTCAAAACTGCATTAGGTTTTTTTAAGTCCAAAACTGCATGCATTTAGGGGATTGAGTCTTCTGATTCTCCAGATATTATAATAGCAAGTTGTTGGAATTCTCTCACTCCATTTGGAAACATTCTTCTCTTAGAATTGATTTGATTTTAAAATAAAGAATTTATTAGATTTGATTTGGAAAGTAAAATTTTGTGTTTGGGGCACATTTTGCATTTAAGAATTGAATTGATTTTGTTTAAAAGAAATTTGACCATGTTAATAGAAGTAAAAAAATATGGTAAATATAATATATGAGGATAAATTTGTCCACTTACTTAGATGACTCAAGAAAGTAATGAATTCTCATCAAATTTTATTATTTTGGATTGGATTTCAAATGATATAGAAATATCAAAATTCAAATGATGAAATAAAATCAAATCCAACTCATAAAATTTTATTTTAATTCCAAACATAAGAATTCATGAAAATTCTCATCAGATGAAATAAAAAATAATCAAATGCACCATTCCAAATAGAGTGTTAGGATAAGTTGGATTTTTGTTATAAGTTATGCGTTGATATTGAAGTGGGCAACAACTGTTGCCTCTTCATCTAAACTCTCTCTGCTTGTTTGAAAACAAATTTGCATGGATACCAAGGAAATCAATGTTATGACGAATGTTTGGTGTTCCTTTCCATTTTATTGGATATATATACACATTTTATTGGAGTATATATTGAAAGTGGCTTGACTATGCATGCAACTGGTCTGCCTTATGTATGGTGTCGTGCCACCTTCAGGGATCTTTTAATGAAATGGTGTTAACATTCAAATAATTGTGGGAATTGGTCTTCCTGTTGGTACAGATGAGCGAAGCACAGTTTAAGCAACTTTGCATGGCAGAGTGTGACTTGTTTTTTGTGTTCAAAAGATTTTTTGATTTGTAGTTGTGCTTCTTGTTACTTTTGGATCAAAAAGAACCAGTTAGTTTTTGATTCCTTTTTGTGTTCAATTCTAGTCCACCCTAAGCTTCTTTACTTAACAAATTTTTGTGTGTTTCTCATTATGAAGTATCTGTTTAGATATTGGAGATGTTTGAACACGAAGGTCCTATGTCCAAGATTTGTGGACATCTCTTAGTAGTTTTCCCATTTATTCTTCAGAACTGTCTGAACAATTTCAGTGGCTTATTCTTAGCAATTTGTGGCTATTCAGCCATTGGTCATCAAACTTTACAATTGAAATCTGTTACCTATTAGCATGGCCATATGTTTTTTTTCCTTTTCTTTTCTGGGATCAATTTAGCATGGTCTTAAGTTACACGTGTCAAATGTCTTAAGTTATATGTGTCAAATGTATAAATCTGTTGATAGGTTTATCAACAGTGACATTCTGGATATCAGATTTATAAATCTATTGATAGACTTATCAACCGTGATATTCTGGATTTTGGACCTTATTATTATTTGAAATCTTTCTACTAAGAGAATGTTCTCCTTATTGGCATGTTATCATGAATGTTTTCTCTGTACCTGCTATGCAAAATATACCGCCCAATAATTGGTTATTTGATTGATGCTTGTATATTCATTATTATTTTTTTCTGTGTGCCAGGCTAGGATACAGAGGTTTTTGGAGAGGACAAAGAAAAAATACAGTGAACAACTATCCTGATGAAGGATCTGATTCTGTAGTTAAAGAAGAACTGAAGTTAAGGAAAAAAGTTACCATGTTAATGAAAAAACAAAAGCTGCAACAAGTGAGAGTGATAGTGAAAGAACATGATAACTTAAAACCTTGGGGTCAGGATGCTCAAGTCAAGGTTTGTTCTCTTTACAGCTGAGATGTAATTCCAGCCTCTTTGTCATTATTATTGGAATGATTTACCATTTTAAATGTACTTTCCAGGTTGGCTCCCGTTTGATTCAATTGTTGATGGAAACTGCCTATATACAGCCTCCAGTGGATCAGTTAGGGGACGGGCCTCCGGATATTCGGCCTGCATTTATGCACACACTGAAAACCGTCACAAAGGAATCACAGTTAATAAAAATCTCATCTTTCTTTGGTGCCTTCTCCTCCCTCCTCTCTATCTACTTATACACACACATATATAGTTGCTAAGGATGTATTTGTCTTTTTATTTTATTTGTTTTTACAATAGGAAATTCAGCAAGAGATATGGAATTATCGAATGTGACCCTTTAGTTCTCAAAGGCCTGGAAAAAACTGTAAGTAGGAAATGTGGTTCTTGCTGTGTACTTCAATTACCTGATGAGTGTGCACTAAAAGCAGATATACCTGACCTTTAAAGTTCTTGTCACAATTGTGCAAATGCAGCCTGTTTTTTTTATATTTTTTTTCCACATATATGTCTGTCTCTGGAGGATCAGCTTTGATTCTAATTCTCGCTTTCCAATCAGGCTAGGCACATGGTGATTCCCTACATGCCAATGTTGGTACCTCCACAAACTGGACAGGGTATGGTATTACTGTTTCATGTTGTCAGATATTGTTGTTTGTTTTCATGATAATATGCTAGTGGTAATCTAGTCGATTGAATGTGCTCTAACTTTTAGAATTTTATCATCCTGGAGGATGTTGATAGCTTGATTGTCAAGATGAAAGATCTCTATTTCAACAAACAAATTGTGTTTAATAATTGTAACTGCTTACAAGGGGCTTCATATATTGTCTAAATATTTAGGCAAACATGCAGCTTATTCTTCATTTAGTCAGGAATAGATGTTGAGATTATTCTTTACCGTGCTTGGTTAAATTTTCTTTATATCGACAGGTATGATAGGGGAGCATATTTATTCTTACCATCATATGCTATGCGCACGCATGGATCAAAAAACAACGTGATGCAGTGAAAAGGGCTCCAAAAAAGCAATTAGAACCTGTTTTTGAGGTTTGGGAACCTTTGGTTTTATAATTTATGTTTTTCCCCTTATTAAATAGCCTGGGGTGTTGGTCTGATGAATTTTTCATGTCTGAATGTGGGAGATGGAATTGATATTTTGTACCTCGATTATTCTACATTGTGTTATCTGAGTATTTATGATGAACTTTATTTTTTGTGAAATAGCATTAGGGAGTTGGTCAAAGCAGTTTGTCACATTATCTAGTAGGAAAGTGGAATTAATCCTTTGTTTCTTGCAATAATGCTCGTTTTGCATTTCAGGCTCTCAATACGCTTGGCAATACCAAATGGAGGGTAAACAAGAGGGTTCTTGGTGTCATAGACAGGATATGGGCTAGTGGAGGTCATCTTGCCGATTTGGTGGATCGAGAAGATGTTGGTTACTCTTTTATGAGATCTTTCATACTTCTTTTTTTTGTGGTTTTTTATTTCTCTTTGCCCTTCAAGAATTACATTCTCACTAGATACAATGAACTTAGTGGCAGATGCTAGTTCAAATAGTGAACTTTATTTTTTATTTTTTTGCAAGTGCAGGTTCCTTTTCCAGAGGAACCAGATACAGAAGAGGAAGCAGAAATCAGGAAATGGAAGTGGAAAGTTAAGGCTGTGAAAAAAGAGAACAGTGAAAGGCATTCACAGAGGTGTGATGTAGAGCTAAAACTTGCTGTAAGTAGCTTCTGATATTTGAATTCCTTTAGCTTAAACATCAGATATTTTGGATGTTCTAATATGGAATATATTGATCCTTTCAAATTGTGGTGCAGGTTGCACGAAGATGAAGGATGAAGATGGCTTCTTCTACCCACACAACCTCGATTTCCGTGGCCGTGCATACCCCATGCACCCATATTTGAACCATCTTGGCTCTGATCTTGTCGAGGCATTTTGGAGTTTGCAGAGGGACGACCTCTTGGAAAGTCAGGCTTACAATGGTTGAAGATACATCTAGCAAATTTGTATGCCGGTGGTGTGGACAAGTTGTCATACGATGGTCGAATAGCATTTACTGAGAATCATCTGGATGATGTATTTGATTCTGCCGACCGTCCCCTAGAAGGAAGGCGTTGGTGGTTGGGTGCAGAGGATCCATTTCAATGCTTGGCCATGTATTAGTCTTGCTGAAGCATTAAGAAGCTCCTCTCCAGAGACCACTATTCTCACATGCCTGTCCATCAGGTACTACTATTGCTGATTCACAAGTAGTGATGTAATTATTCTTCGATTGCATTTTGATTAACCATTCAAGCCTACTTGCTAGCTCAACCATGTGCATGTTCACAAACACCCATAGCCACACACAACTGGACAAAGTTAAATTTGTGTTCTGCAAAATGCATTTTGGAAAAATTTCTTAGCACGTTTACAAATTTTTACTGTCAGCCCCCTTTTAGAACACCCATCTTGTCTGTGCGTGGTCACAGACAAAGGGATCAAGGAACAGGGACAATGAATTTCTACCGTTTTTCCTTATTGCTTAATGTTGCTATCACTTATTGAATGTCATAAAAAATCAAGCCTATGTAACGTTTTATTTTGTGATTGCATTGGTTTTTGGTTATCACTATTTAAACTTAAGTCTCCTTTTCATTTTCTTTTGTGGGCACTTTTCAAGGATGGATCATGCAATGGCTTGCAACATTATGCTGCCCTTGGAAGGGATAAGGTAATGAAATATCTCTATCCACACTTCATGTAAGTTGGTAACTTTTTGCCACAGTTGACCACTTGTCTTGGTGTTCTTGTAGGAAATCTGTGTCAGGAAGTACTAGTTGCAACTTTCAGAGTTGGCTGGGACTTTCTAATTTCTGTTCCTATTTTGTCTTTTGAGGCTGAATATATATCTCGTATTTACGATAATTATCTCTCTTGAAGTATTATAGATCACTTAAAATAATGAAAAATAAAATAATAGAAATCACATTTGAAGAAAGATACTATTTTAGTTTATTTCATTTCATTCTATTATTTTATTTATTTTTTGGTGGTGGATGCTGATAAACCCAAAATTGATCAAACCAATCACATTTCACACGTGCAGAAAATAGACAAGGTGCAAGAAATTTTTCAAGTAAACCCTTCTTGAGAAAAACCTCAGGTCTTCGTATGGAGAAATCCTATTGCTTGAATCCCCATGCTCGCGTCCATGATTCACCACTCCAAGAAGAAGAACAATCACCGCTTCCATGATGATCAACCCTACGATCCAAAATTCCTCAAATCACCAACACATATATGAATGAATTTGTTCTTTGGCTAAGTGTTTGGGAGAACTCTTGAAACTTGAAAAATGACCACTTGAATAACGAATTCTCACACAAAACCCTTGGGATAACGTTCCCTTAAATAGGAAATGAAGTCCTAGTCTGAATAGACATCCAAAAATAGGAAAACCAATTCAGGAAACTCATTGCTCGCTGGTTGAATATCCAGTGAAATTACAGCGAGTTGCAGTGACAAAAACGACCTTACAGCATTTCAGCCAACGGGCATCCAGAGACTTATCTAGCATTACAGACTGAAAAACTCAGTAGCAGTGTTTTCCAGTAAGTTAGCCAGCGGTTGTTCTTTCAAAGTATGCACTGCTGCAGTTTTCAGCGACACCCCCTAGCTGGAGTGAGTTATGGAGTGAGTTATGGAGTGACTTCACTAAATAATTCGTGTGGTCTAAAACTGAATCCAATTCTTATAAGGCTCCATATGATTCTTTGTCTGCATGATTGCTTGAATATAATGATGTGACTTCATAACTCCAATCCAAATAGCAAGACCAGACTTTTCATCAATGTGGATCATCGAATCCAATAAGCTTGACACGTCATTTGCATAAATCATGCCCACCGAGGACTTGAATTGGCATCAAATGTAATTTAACATGGCAGCAAAGACTCTTTTTGACATCATTGTATTCTTTGACTTGTATTTCAAGCAGAATTTGTCCCTAGATAAATTACTCTCAAAACCCTTGAACAAATATTCTGAATATTCGTGATTAAATTTGGATTCCTAATAAAATAAAAATCAGACTTTCCCTAAACAATTTCAAATCAAACCCTATTGGGTTAAGGAATTACATTCCTAATATGTTAGGGAATTAAAACCTTTATGATCTAGTAATCAAACTCCTAAGTTGTTTAGGAATCAAAATCCTATTTGGTAAAGAAATTTGCCAATACTTAGAATTAGAACCTAACAGATATATTTAGTTAAGCCAATACACCTGAATTTCCACCAAAGTGGCAAAATTTACTACTAGTCTTGGCTTTGTTTTCAAATTGGTCTGTTTCATCCTTAGCAATATGCTGTATTTACATTTGTCAGCTCTATATCTGAATTCTTTCCAATTCTCATTTAAACGGTACACTTGTTCAGCTAGGTGCAGCTGCAGTCAATCTTGTTGCTGGAGAGAAGCCTGCAGACGTTTACTCGGGAATCGCGGCCAGGTAAACTAGTTTATTTGGAAGATGCACGTGTTTATTTCCTGTTTAAGTTTATTTATTTAATTTCTCTCTCCTTTGATTGTCTTTTGATTTATTACAAATAGAGATTAAAGTTATATTTTTTTTGGTCTTGGGGCGGCCCGAGGGGTGGGGAACAATTAACGGTGGTTGACAACTATTATGTGTTAATAAAACTGTAAGGCGCTTGCACGCACAACAATATCTCTATAGCAGAAATACAACAGGGGGCTAATTCCAAGGGAAATGAATGTGATTAAAATTTTCTGGGAATATCTATGAAAATTATACTGAGAAAAACTTGGATTTGGCAATGAATCTCACTAAATATGCTGTAATGTCTCCATCCAGTTTCAATAAATCTGAAACATTGTCAATTTTGGCCTTGAGGTTTATTTACACAAGGACTTGTATGGAATCTCTTGTCCTTGATATGTTACCACCATGGAGATACCCACATCAAGAGCTATCGCATGGTACCTGCAAATTTTTCTGGAGCTCATTAATGAAAATTTGTATTGGAATTTCACTCGTGGAGTTTAAATAACCTTTGATATTGATGTTGTGGCAGAGGTTCAGTCTCCTCGGATAAGGAGACACGACATTTCTGGCAACACTTGGACCCGACAATGGGCGTCGGATTTTTATCTCCAAATGGCCCACTGTTGAACTTGTAGCAACACCTGAGTCTGGATATGACGCCACCAATATAGTGCAACTTTTCATATGATTCAAACGTAACACCTTTTACTACACTCCTTTTTAGGTGGTTACTTCCTTACATGGTTATCACCAAATAAAAAAGATCTTTGTTGAATAATCTGCTCATTTTGCGCTGACAAACAAAATAAGAGATATCTGATGCTCTTTTGCCATGTCCTTGCATCATTCCATCCAGGAATTTGATGAAAGTCAAAAACTTGAGGTACTCCCACAGTCAAGACAAGTACACATGTTCTTGCCTGGTAGCATAGATGAAGATAGAACACATTAGCTATAGGGTCCATTAGCAAGTCTAATAAACTGGAAATGTCAATAATCCTTATGATTATAATCAGTAGTAGTGCATACTTAACAGAAATAATGGCATATTATTAGAGAGATTGGTTAAATTCTCATTTGTTTTCCCTCCTATTATGTAATATTTTGCGACTTTTCTTTAACTAACAAATTGCCTGTTCAATAATGTGTGTTTATCTGCCAATTTCTTTATTGCATGTTACAGTCAAGTGATTACAGATCCTGATATCTGACTAGATGCACATAAGAAATGCACATAAGTTACGTCTACCTGTTGGAATGGATGAAATTGCCTTAAATGCATGTTACGTATGTAATGCTATGTTATTTTGCTGTGATGCAGAGTTCTTGATATTATGCGGAGGGATGCAGAGAAAGATCCTGCAACTGATCCAAATGCATTGCATGCTAGGCTTTTAGTTAATCAGGTTCTATTGCTTCTCATGTTCATTTAATTGGATGTTATTAACTTGTGCATAAGATAGCATAGCTGAATTAGATGCATTAGATTTGTTCCAACAACGGTAATTTATGCAATCTTATTGTTTCAGCCAATTCAATTACTGATTCCAGGCCTTTGTGACTGCACATCCTCAGGTAGACAGGAAATTGGTTAAGCAAACGGTGATGACATCAGTATATGGTGTGACTTATGTTGGTGCCCGTGACCAAATCAAGAAGAGGCTAAAAGAACGTGAGGCCATTGAAGATGATGCGGTGTTGTTTGCAGCATCTTGTTATGCGGCAAAAGTAAGCTATACAGCTGTAGTAAACCTTTTGGCTTTGTTGGTTTTGGCTTTTATTTCCTGTGAGACAGTATAGTCACAATCATGTTTGACAGGGCACAGCAGCAATGTCTAATATAATGTTGGAAGAATGTGTTGAACTGAAACATTATGCCCCCATTAAGTTAAATTTATTTGGGCAGTTTGAAACTAACTTTATTTCACTGCATGGACAGACCACCTTGACTGCCTTAGGTGAGATGTTTGAAGCAGCAAGGAGTATCATGAGTTGGCTTGGTGACTGTGCAAAGGTCAGTTCAATTTAGTTTTTGACATTTTACTTATTAGCTAAAGAATCTTTGATCACATCACTCAATAGTCAATAGTTGAAAAGGCAATTTGGTGGTTTAAATAATGGCTTTGTATAAATTGCATGATGGTTTCTCTTGTGGAGGTAGCAGAAAGATTCTGAGCTAATGGTTGTACTCTTTGGACTTATTCCTGATCAATTAGTATCCAAAATTTGCTAGTTTTGTTGGATCTAGTATTTTAATTGCTTCGCAGGGGATGTATGTTACTCTGTGGTTAGATTTTTCCAAATTCCCCATGTATCTTTGGTCTGATATTTACATTATTTCCATTTAGCTTTTGATGTCAAAACAGGAGAATGATAAAATATTTAAAGTCTTGACACTTAATAGTGTTTTTGAAGCGAAAATGCATGCTGCATATATCGTGCAGCAAAAATTGCTCTTGATGGGAAACTGTATTTAGTGTTTAAAACTATAAATAGAACGCTGGTAAGGCGAACCCCATGTGAAGGCTTTATGTGATGCACCTATTCTTACAAATTATGGACTCAATTTCATCTAGGATATATAATTTCCAATTTTTTGTTTTCAGTTTCAAATTTCTGTTCTTGGGTTAAGAACTTGAGATATTATCTATCTGTTTTTAAAGGAAGCTTTTAATTATCGTTATCAAGGCATTGTGGGTCCCAATGCAATGCATTTTCCTAAAGAGGTAATACGGCATGAGAGAGGTTAGCCATGAGATGCCCACTTTTAAGGCCATGCGGAGGCAGTTCAACATAATACCTTAACCAAAGGTGTGTGGGTGGGAGGGAGGGAGGGAGGGGGAGAGAGAGATGCTAATTTTAAATGTTTTTGTATCTTGATGCTGGGTGGATTTTGCATGTCCTTGTAATTTAGCCCACTTGCGCAATGGCACAAGAGACTTAATGTCTTGCCAAAGTTCTTGTTTTAATCTGAAAGTAAAATGTTTTTTTTTTTTTTTTTTTGGGCCTTCACATCATTATTGCCTGATTCTGTTGCACCTCTTGTCTTTGGGTGGAGAATCTGTTGGTATTCGCCTGCATTGACTCTGAACTATCTGTGAACATAAACAGATTATAGCTTCAGAAAATCAGCCAGTACGGTGGACGACTCCTCTTGGACTTCCTGTTGTGCAGCCGTACCGCAAATTGGGAAGACATCTTGTAAATTTCTGAGACATACAAATTTCTAAATAGCTAATATCATTGTTCGTATATTATTTGTCCTTACATTCGTTAAGATTAAACTGTGGAATTGAATACAGATTAAGACGTCTCTCCAGGTCTTGACACTACAACGAGAAACTGACAAGGTAGCTTCCCTGCTTCCATCCCAGTTTTGAGGATCTATAAATTTGCTCAGTTAATTTGTGCTTTATTTTATTGGTTCCTTGATGTCACTGGCCTCAATATTTAATAATGATTCCAGAACTTCCCCTGGAAAATACGACTTTTTGAATATTCATTGACCCATTGAATTATTTCGTAGGCCCTACTCTTTAGCATTTAAAGCAGAGCATTTCAAGCATCAAAATATTAAGATCAATATGTACTTAATTAATGTAGGTCTTGGTTAAGAGGCAGAGAACAGCTTTCCCTCCAAATTTTGTTCACTCCCTTGATGGTTCCCACATGATGATGACTGCTGTTGCTTGCAAAGAGGCAGGCTTAAGTTTTGCAGGTTTGTATTGGTTCTCCTCGTATGTATTTTGTGCATGTCCTCCCTCATTAATTCTAACTACTATGTACTAATATATGGTTTACAGGAGTCCATGATTCATATTGGACACATGCATCCGATGTTGACCAAATGAATAGAGTACTCAGAGAAAAGTTTGTCGAACTGTACGAGGCGCCAATACTGGAAAATGTGAGTGTATTTTCTTCCATTTGTATACAACTTAAAAAGCCCAAATCTTTCTGGCATGCGAAAACATAAGCACTCTTGGTGGGTGCAAATTATTGACAAGGTTGCATTTTTTTGAATGAAAATCATTTCCTTATGCCAGGACTAATGGTTCCGTTAATTCCATTCTTAAATAGGCTTGATTTTGTGCCACCAGTCTTCTTAAATTGAACTGTTTGGATTATTACTGATAAATGCTTTGGTGAACAGTTGTTGGAGGGCTTTCAAGAGTCATTTCCTTCGTTAAATTTCCCTCCCTTGCCAGAGCGAGGAGATTTTGACCTAAGAGAGGTGTTGAAATCTCCCTATTTCTTCAATTGACCAAACGGGATGATCCTTCGGTTTGGTTTTTTTCTGTTTCCTCTCCCATCCCATTAATGGGGACAGCGGTTCACGAGGCAAAGTCAGTGCTATGTTTGATAACGTGAAAATTAATGGAGCACCCCTCATTGGGAACTGCTGAAGGAAGATAGGATGGTCTCACATCTCTATTGTGTACAGAAGTCGGAAAGATGTGATCATCAACCACACTGGTTGAATGAGAATATGAAGCAGGGTCTTGGGTCGGAGCTGCCCTCCAGCGATTGAGGACAAAATACAATGATGAATTGATTCATTAGACGGAAGGTGATAGAGGCCTTCTAATACCATTTTGGATTTCGTATTTCAAATCACGTTCAGAGATGTACTTCAGATTCAGAGTCTGAAGAATTTTGTTTTTAATTATTCGGCACAACATGTATGTATAATGTTTTCGTATTTTTCCTTTTTTAACTTTCGTTGTAATACAAAAAATAACAGAAAGATGAATATTTTTTTTTTTCCCACAGTTAAGTGGGTTTGAATAATTAAGGTGTTATTTGGTTTATTTCTCTTACTTTTTATTTTCTGTTGTTATTTTCTATTTTGAACTCATTTTTTATTTTGTACTTTAGAAAATAAAAAAAAACAGTTCAGAATTCATTTGATTATTTATATTTTCGAAATTTGTTTCAAAAAATGAAAAATGAATTTACACATGAAATGAAAAAAAATGATAAAAAGTTATTTTTGAGAATTTTTAATTCAAAATAAAGAAAATAGAGTATTTTTTATTTATTTGTTTTAAGATTTTAATATATAAAACAAAAATAAAAAATAAAAAATAAATCAAATGTCACTTAAATGATAACGACGTTTTGGTGACACCAAACTGGTAGCGAGGATTTGAACTTTGTGCACCTTATTTTTTGTGACCTTAATTTTGTAATAAGAAAAAAAAATGATATTTATGTTAATTAAATAAAAAATTATTGTTAAAAATAATTAGTTAAATACTATATTTCTTGGTTTTTGAGAAGAAAAATTATTTACTAAATTTTTTTTTACTTAAGTTTTCATTAATATATCGTTTTTAGTTGTTGATTGAAGGTTTATACGAGAGCAACTGAAACTTGCTAAAATCAAATAATACACTTGAAAGCTTAAAAATCATGATAAATTAGAGGAGCCTCCCCTAAGCATTGGCTAGATGCAATTAGATCCCACATTATTTCAATATTACGATAACAGCATTTATTTTACAAATATTATAACACTAAACCCAAACTAATAATATTTTGTTGCATATTTGAATAAAAATAGTGACATAATCAAAATATTTATATAATATAAATTATTTACTCACTTTTTAAAAATAAAAAAATGTTCAAAATAGTTCTAATAACCTATTTTAAATAAGTCATGAAAATCTATAATTTCAACAATCAGAATATAATTTTTTTTTAAATAATCTTGACATTTTAAATGTTTAAAAAATTGATTTGATTCGTCAACTGTAGTATAATTGTCGGAGAGAGATATATATATATAGAGAGAGAGTTACATTTTTGTAGGCAAGTATAGCTATTAGTGGAGAGATAAAGATGAAAAAGATGAATTAGTTAAGTTGACCAAGAAAAAGAGAGGAGGTCACAATTATTGAACTTGAGAATGTGGCTAATTGTACAAGAATTGTATAAAAATTTTGAAATATTTAGTTTTTTTTTAGCAAAAATGATATTTGACTTTTCAAAATAAAATATATAAATAAAAATTAATTTTTAATTTTTATAATGTTAATTAATTATGTCACATGGGACCCTTCATGAGATTTGGGCACCCCACGGCTTGGACCAATCTTAATCACAAACCAAATTACATGTTAATTATTTTGAATTATTATTTTATTAAAAAAATTAATTCTTAATAGATAATTACATAATAAAATATATAAAAATTAAATTTATTATAATTAAAATAATAATTTATTATTAAAATGATTTAATTTATTAGATTAAAATTATTTTAATAAATAATGATTACATATTAAAATAATTTATTTATTTAAATTAACAATTTTTAATAAACAAGAATTACCTCTTAAAATATTTTATAAATTACATTACGAATAATAAATAACACAATAAATTATTAAATTATGTTATTTGTAAGTATACTTTATTAGAATTATTATTGTTAGAAATAAATATTTTGTAGCAGTAAATTGATTGATTTAAATATATTTTATTAAATAAATTAGTTAGATTACTATGGAGTTTATTTATTAAATTCAATTAATTTCATAAAAATTAATACAATTAAATATTTTATTAAAATAAAATAAACTACTGTAGATGAGCTTGCATCATCGAATTTGTTTTCTGTTTTTACTTCGGAGAAATAACTGAAATTAAAAAAATTAAAAGTAAAAATATTTATATTAAATAAAAAATATAAATGGTACCAAACAGCCCCCGAATGTTTTCTATTTTACTTTAGAGGGAAAAAAATGATAATTAAAAACAAAAACATAGAAATCAAAAACTGTTAAATAAGTTAAAAAAATATGAATGTTACCAAAGCAACTCTAATTATTCTTTTTATAATTATTTTTAAAAATGGTGCATGACTGCTGATATTGACAAAGGACGTAGAAACAGAGAAATGGGGTTCCATACTTACATGGAAGCAATGAAATGAAAGAACAAAAGAAGTGTGGTTAGTTGAAATTTCGTTCTCACTGGGGTCTATCTATTTCCTAATCGAATTTACAAAAAGAAAAGAAAAAAGAACGGTTTGAGTTGATGGGTGCTGCTTGGGGGCAAGTGGAGGAGAAGGCACATGAAGGAATTAATGAGCAATACTGCAGAGACCCCCAATTA
Organism: Vitellaria paradoxa; assembly: GCA_019916065.1. NCBI lineage: Eukaryota > Viridiplantae > Streptophyta > Magnoliopsida > Ericales > Sapotaceae > Vitellaria > Vitellaria paradoxa. The sequence continues at coordinate 21,227,986 of CM034233.1, read as the reverse complement.
ATTCGTGTCTGGGAAAAACCTAGGACAAAACAAGTTTGAGGGCGAAAGGCTCCTTGTGCTTTTGTTTGTGTCTCACCCCTCGCTTCAGTCTTAGCCCTGTTTCTGTCTTTGCCCTTTCACGACCTCTTTCTGCATTTGGCTTCTGCATGAGTTAGAAAAGCGTTTGGTCCCCTCCAATGTACGGTTGCTCAGTCCCATAAACACAACTACTAGCCTACCCTTCTGTCTCTGTTTATATTTTTGCATTGTGGGATCAAGGAATTTAAGAGAATTTGAGGTCTGTTTGGAAGTCAAATTTTTAGTTTTTTTTTTTTTACATAAATTAGTAAGTGAAATTTTTTGTGTATTTAGTGCCTTTTTTGAAAGGTGTGTACTTAGTATAACAAATGGAAATTGTTAGTAATTTTTGACAACTTTTAGGTGTTTGGAAAAATAAATAAAAATTTTTAATAACTTTTGGGAGTTTAATAAAAATTTGGTAAATTTAAGTGAGTTAAAGTGAAATAATCATTATACCTCAGCCAAACTCTAAGTGGGTGAAAATTTTGGGAGTAAAAATTATGGGTAATTATTAACCTGATAACAGTTAATTAGGTAACAAGTTCATGATACTTGCATTTAGATTGAAAGGGTGATAATTGTATTTGAAGTGAGGATAGATTGACCGAGTGGTAAAAGTTAATATTTAATAATAATAATAATAATATAATAAAATAAATTATCATAATAATTGTTATTTTAATAGTAATTAATTTTAATAAAATATATATCATTAAAATATATAATTTTAAATAAAATATCAATTATGAAAAATAATTTTATCATAGATTTTTGTAGTAACTATTTTGTAATTAATATACATTTATTTATTGAATATTATTTTGATAAAATAATTTTAACTTGGTTAAATAAAATTATTATTTTATAATATTTATTACAATTATTATAGGAAACCGTTGCGTAGGGTTTTATAAGGTGTAAAGAAATATTTTACATAGTAATGAGAAAATAGTATAATTTTTTCATTAGTCTCTAGTATTCACCCTCTCCTTAGTAGCAATTTACCCCCATATAGGAATGTAATCCTTACGCTCGGTGTAAATGTTACCTTATCTTCCAAACTAATATAGAAGATAAAAATTAACTCGGTAAGATTTATCTTGTGTTACATTCAAACTAAACATCTCTTAAAATTTAAAAATTTTATATTTATCTTTTAATTATGAAAATTGATTTAATAATAAACTTTACTAATTAATTAGTTCAAACTTTTACTTTTGCATATTTTTTATCTAGTTAAGAAAATTAATTTACTTATTAATTTTACAAATTAATTTGATGCTGAGTTAAAAAATAATTTACTAAGTAACATATGAATAAAGTCCAAAGAGGTCTTTTGATTAGTATTATTATATTTATGTCTTTTATATTTCTAGTGTAATATTTATAATATCATGTATTAGTATATATTTATTCATATTATAAGAGGACAAAAAAATTAAAATTAAAATTGGTTCAAACTATTTAAGATAATTGGAGTTGAAATTATAATTGAAAAAAAAATGAAAAGGTAAGATCTCACTGTGTGAGAAAAAAAAAGTGGGAAAAGAATATAAATGTGCATTCAAAAGTTAATAGATGAGAATATGACTTAAGAAATAGAAATATGACTTTTAACTCTTCACTAAAAAGTGCATTAAATATGTTTTGCCATTATCATGGGTTAAAGGGATTAAGAGTAGATCCAGTTCAGTACGTGTCCGGTACATGAAAAATACATTTTTAACTAGTTTTACAGGTAAAAACAAGTATAAATTATACAAATCACCAAAACTCTTGGATAATTATTTATTGTTTCAAAATCAGTGGCTAAAAAATACACTGAACATGCACCAATGTATAATTACACCAAACCTATCCTCAATCTGGGTTAGAAAGGGTTGTATTGCTTTTCGCACTATAACAACTAAAGTGTAAATAATTAAAGGTTCTAATTTTTTTACATTATTTAATTGTCTTGATTTAATTTAAGTAAAACTAAAATTAATGGTCCTGATTTAATAGTCCAAAATTTGAGAAAATCAAGACATTTGATTTTTACACTTCAGCTTTCTCTAACCTTATTATCACTACCCATTTTTTAACAGTTCAATTTTAAGATATATAAAATTCAAATTTTAAAATTAATTATCCAAAATTTACACTAATCAGTAAAATTTTTATTAAATTGATATTAATGGCTAAAAAATAAATATATAAAATTTAAATTTAGAAATAATTATCCAAACTAATGTTTTTGCTAATTCGTAAATTCAAAGGTAAATAAATAAAATTTAATTTTAAAACTAACTATTAAAACCACTCATGTTTTCTTAATTGGTAAATTAATCTGCTCTTATGTTTCCGTTAATCCATAAATCTAAAATTTATTATATCAAAATTTCAACTAAAAAGTCGTTAAATAGGTAAATATTATGATTAATATAAAAAAGTCGTTAATTAGGTAAATTTAAATTTTTGATGACATATATTATTGTTGTAATAAGCAGATATTGTGACAATTATATGCGTTGGGATAAATATTTCACATGGCACTTAAAAATGCATCATGCACATTTTTATGTCATTTTAAAGTGTTTGTAATTGTCTCAATAAGTACATTAATATATGTTAAGAATAAGTATCTTTTCTGACATTTTCTAATGAGAGTTTTTAATAATGTCATGACAATTGTTTATATCATTTGAGCTATACAATATGACACAAATTATGTCATGAATTCCATATTTCATAACATTTGTTGGTGTGTCTTTTTCTCAAATATATGCCATTAGTCTTGCATTTTGTGAAATTTCTTTGTGTTTCTTTTCCTTTTAAATACTCTATAGTGTGGCATTTGTAATGTCATCAAACATAATCTATTGTGACACTTACTAATGTTTTAAAATCAATAAAGCATTAGTAAGTATCAATAAACCACCTGCTATAATAGTTAGAGACTTACTAATGTTTTCAAATATCAATAAAGTATTAATAAGTATCACTAAAACCACCTACTATGACAGTTATAGATGTCAGTAAATTTTAAGACCCTAACACTTAAATATGTGAATTCATTGCAATATCTTGCACAATACTACAACTGTATTCCAAAAACCATCAATAAGTCACATTCAAGTCTAATTCATTGCCAAAGCACATTAATCACAAATCTACAAGAATCAACCACATGAAAGCTGCAAATATTGAAAGTTAAATCTAATTAAACCATTCAATATTCTCAACCAATCAAAATTCATAAGTTGAACTTAAACAAAAACCATAAAGTACTTAAGCCATTCAACATCCTCAGCTAATCAAAATCTTTGGCAATTATAGACTAAGAGTAGTCTTCAATGTAACAAGCATTTAGAAATCATCATCTCTTACCACCTGCATTAAAAAAAAAAAGTCAATTAGTTATAGAGAAACATTATTTGTTATATACAGTTAAATTAAGTTTCGTAAATACCCTAAAAGTTGGCCAAGTAATATTAGTTTCAAGAGCATCCCCAATGATCTCCAACATTGAGTAAGGCCTAACTAAATATTCTTCTCTCACAACTGTAACCTGTGTGCTAACCTCACATCATCAAAATATCATAGTTTTTTCAAATAATGTCTATTAGATTTTGGAAATGTCAACTTCAACTCCTTCAACACCTGTTCGAACCTATGTTCATCAATTGATTCATGAGCTCGGGATTGCAGGTCTTGCTCTGCAAGTAAATTTCGACATCAGCAACATCTTCCATTTTATAGGTAGCCCTAGGATTTGTAGTGAAAACAACCTGCCATCCATTCTCATCTGGATTTTCTACATAAAAAACTTGTGATGTGTGAGATGTAAGAATAAAGGGTTCGTTATGAGGTAGCACTCTTGTAAAATTGGCCAATGTGAATCCATCTTCATATTGTTTAAGTCTTTTACCTTTCGAGACCCACTCATAATCAAACAACACAACTCGTCGTTCACCTCCATAGATAAACTCAATAATCCTTATCAAAGTTCCACAATAATCCAAATCTCCTAAAATTGGATTTTGGTCTCTTATGCTTGCAAAACTTGAGGTCATTGGATGCACAGTCACTCCATTATTTTGTGTTTTCCTTTTACGCTCCACTTCTCTTACATGAAATCGAACACCATTCACAAGGTATTTCTCATATTGCAACCCCAAATGATTTGGTCTTCGAGTAAGAAATTTCAAGTCGGACGCTAATGAATTGTTATCAAAAATTTCCTTCTCTTGAACCTATAAATCATATAAATATAAGTTAAGTCCTTGTTGTTGTTTGTTATATGGAATATATCAAATTAGCTTACATGTTTTGACAGCCATGATGCAAAATTTTCATTGTGAATGCGCTTAATTGTGCGCTTTGAAGCACGAAGATGCTCCTCTTCAACCAATTTGAGATGCTTGCTGCATTAAATTGATATCATACTTAAAGTTTTAACCACATATATTTTGTTAATATATTAAGAATAATTGTACTATGAAATTTAGTTAACTTACTCAATGAGAGAAGTAAAGGCATCACAATTGAAAAACACATATTGGTGTGCTTTCCGAGGTGTATCACTGTCAAACTTTGTTGGAACCCCAACTCCCAAAGGACGACCTAACATTGAGAAAACATTTAGTCCAATATGGTCTTGACTATCATCAACATCTTTATTTCTACTAGTTCGGTTGAATTTGGTCTTTATGTAATCAGCTAGGTACAAAGAACAAAATGACAAGCACTCCTCTGCCACATACCCTTCAGCAATATGCCCCTCCAGGCGACTTCTATTGCGAACATAGGATTTTAACGTGCCCAAATACCTATAATTTTTTGCAAATCATAGAAAAAGTGAGAAAAATAAAATATTAAAAATTTACTAGTCATGATTTAATTTACCTTTCAATAGGATACATCCAATGATAATGGATCGGGCCATCTAGTTTCACATCTCTTGCCAAGTGCACAGTTAAATACACCATCACATAAAAAAAAAAGATAAGGGGAACACCTTCTCTAACTTGCATAGTGTAAGAACGATGTTTTTTTCTAGTTGAATCACATCTTGAGGAAAAATCTTTTTAGAGCGTAATATTCAGAAATACTGACTTAATCTAATCAAAGGAGATCAAACAGATCTAGGTAAAGTTTTCCTCAAAGCTATTGGCATCAATTGTTAGATCAAAATGTGATTATCATGGCTTTTGAGACCAAATATTTTAGGCGGCTTCAATTGTACACAACGGGAAACATTAGAAAAGTAGTCATATGGAGCCTTTACTTTTTTTAGCACTTTGCGAAAATTATATCTCTCCTTCTTGTTCATTGTAAATGAAGTAGGAGGTAAGTAGACTTTACCATTTTCCTTTTGAATTGGATGTAGTTTTGGCCTTATAACCATTTCTACCAAGTCAAGTCTAGACTTAGCATTATCCTTTGATTTATCCCCATACAACAATGTGCCAACAACACTCTCACATACATTTTTCTCAATATGCATTGGGTCGAGATTATGGCGTATAATGTTCCATTCCTAATATGGCAAGTCAAAGAATATACTTTTCTTCTTCCAATTAAATGGCAGCTTCCTATTGTCATTGACTAATTTTTCTAATTTTATAGAAGATTTTGCTAACTCATTCAACACCATAAAACCAAGTGTAGAAGGAGGTCTTCCATTCTCCACTTTACCATCAAAAGATCGAGCATCTTTTCGAAAGGGATGATTAGGATCTAAAAACTTCTGATGCCCCATGTAACAATGTTTGCCACTATTTTTTAACCATTTTGCATGGGTGTGCTTGTGACAAATAGGACATGCAAGTTCTCATTTAGTGCTCCATCCCGATAAAGTGGCATAACTAGGAAAGTCACTAAAGTCCACATTAATGCCGCATGCATTTGGAAGTTTTCCTTTGTGGAAGCATCATTTGTCTTTAAACCAACATCCCACAACTCTTTCAGTTCAGCAATCAAAGGTTGCAAATATGCATCAATATTGTTCCCAGGAGCCGAAGGGCCAGGTATTAACAAAGACAATATGAAATACGGTTGTTTCATACACATCCATGGTGACAAATTATAGGTATTAAAACAACAGGCGATGTACTATGGGACACACTCATATTCTGGAATGGATTAAATCCTTCAGATGCCAAACCCAACCTAACATTTCGAGGATCTTTGCTTAACTTGGAATATCGATGATCAAAAGACTTCCAAGCAGAGAAATCAGTTGGGTGTCTCATGCAACCATCTTTGATTCGACCTTCGGCATGCCATTTCTTATTTAATTTTATATATTATCTTATGTTACTACTTATATCTCCATCATCTAATTTCCAAATCACACATGGCCAAACAGTGGATCGTGTAGTCTCAAACCCTCTCATCTTGGCCGTTCTTAGTGAAAACGATCAAATTAAATCAACAACCACATAAGTTGAAGGACCAAACTAATGGAGAGCACCTGCAAGGGCAGAAGCTGAATGGAGGACAGCTGTAAAGAACAACTTTGGAAGCTTCCAGGCTAAGGGGGCAAACAAATAGGCCAGCTAATGGGCCAACAAATGGACCAACTGATTGTCCAAGATGAATGAGGGGGCAGATGGGCCAGGAGAGTTGTTTGGGTCAGTCCAATGTCTAAGGCTGGCATAGATTGAGTCCATTAAGCCAGCTTATCTTTGGGCTTGGACAATGTAATGTTTAGTTACATTTATTAGTTAGTATAGTATACAAATATAGATACATATATAATACATTCTTGTAATTGGTATTCATTTGGTGAATCAGAACTAGAGATTGAATTGCTCTTGAAGCAGTTCATTTTTTTTTTCTTCTAACTTCTCTTCATTTTTTTCCCTCTCTTTTTCTTGCACTTTCTTAGTAACCAATCAGCCTAGATTGAGCACTCGAAGGATAAGAAGGCAACGTTGATTCAGAAAAAATGTCCTAGTGTTACTTTCTTTTTTATGGTTTACAAATATAAATTTAATATCTACCCTAATTTTGTGCATTTTGTATTCCATTGTTCATTATAATCAGTCGATTACGTTTTTTAGTGGGTGTAACACATTCAAAGATCTAACATTAAATTTTTATCCAAACACATCTTTTTATCTCACTGACATTTCCATAAATTAAATACCATATATATAATTCGTACAAAATTTTTATCACATGTTATATATATACAATCTAATAAAATTAATCGTGACCATTCGATAAGCAAATACAATCGACTAGATCAATTCCCAGGTGAGACATTGTAACATTTGTCCCCTAGAGAGAAATAAAGAAACCCATTTGAGATTTCCATTAATTTACAGTTTATGGTAATAAATCAAAAAAATACTTTATCTGCAACAAATGCTAATTAATTAATTAATTAATTGGTAGAAGTAACGTGTTATTAATGTATTTTCATTTATGTATCGGTTTTAAGTTTTAACTTTCGCACACAGAGAGAGAGAGAGAGAGAGAAGAAAGAATGTTATTGTATATTAATTGGATCTGTTTAAGTGGTTTTTCTAAGAGAGAAAAATATGGAAGCAAAGCTGGAAAAAAGGGTAATATACTTGTTAGTTCTGTTTAGTATGTGCTGCTCTTGCCTTGGAGAAGAGCCGCTTGATGATAAGAGAAGGCCTATCCGAAGTATGCAAGTATTTGGAGATTCCAGAGTTGACACCGCAGTCAATACGGATAGTGACGCTGGCATGAAGGCAGGTTACTTACCTTACGGCCTCGATTGTATGTTCGTTGGCGCCAACAGATTTACAAACGGGAGGACAGTCCCTGAAATGATAGGTATGCACATAAAATGAAAATGATACTCGCAATATATTTTTTTTTTTTTTTTGGTTAGAATTAGGGTGGCAAAATGGGTTGGTTGGGCGGGTTAGTGATGGTTTAAACGGATTGGAGATTAAATGGGTGCAATCCAAATCCACCCATTTAAAAGGCGGGTTAAATATGAGCGGGTTGAATATGGGTTATATCAAACCCATGAACCCATATCCAACCCATTTACTTACGACCCAACTTACTTTTTAAAAAAAATTAAAAATTTATTTCAATTAATGGTATATATATATAAATACATCATTATTTATTTTAATTAATAATAGTATACATATTATATAATATTATATTAATATTAATATTATATTTACATTTTTTAGTTAATTTCGAATTTGTACAAACCGATTTATTTTTTATTCAATTTTAAATCAACAACTCTCTCTCTCTGCACGCACGCGCGCACGTATGCGTGTGGGGGTGTGTGTGTGTATGTGTTTGCGTGCGCGTGTGCATGTGTGTGTGCATGTGTGCGTGTGTGTGCAGGTGTTCATGTGTGTACGTGTGCGCGCACGAGCTCATGTGTGTGTGCGTGTGCGCGCCCACATGCGCGTGTGCATGTGTGCCCCTGTGCGCACACGCGCGTAGGCGTGTATGCATGTGTTTGCACGCGCGTGCGTGTCTGTACGCACGCGCATGTGTGTAGGTATGTATGCGTGTGTGTGCGCGCGCGCGTATGTAGGCATGTATGCATGTATGTGCGTGAGCGCGCACATGTAGGTATGTATGCATGTGCGCACGCGCATAGGCATGTATGTATGTGCGCATGTGCGCGTGTGTATGTGTGCACGCGCGTGCGCGTGTGTAGGCGTGTGTGTGCACGCGTGTTTTGTGTGTGCGCGCGCATGTGTGTGTAGGCTGTGTGCGTGTGTGGGCGCGTGTGTACGCACACGTGTTATTTGTATTGACTATGGAGGAGAATAGGAACAGAGAATGGAAGAAGAAATAAATTATATATAATGTATATATTATACATTTATTGTATACGTTGAATATATATACATGTATCAATATATGTAATGTATATATTATATATTTATTGTAGATATTGTTAGAGAGAGAGAGAACAGTGTAAGAGAGAGGGGGGTTAAACTAATTTTTTTAACTTAAATGGGTATTTTAACGGGTCCCGTTTCACAACCCATTTGCACCCGTTTATAAATAGGTATTTTATAAGTTACCCAATTACAACCCAATTAGTAAAATAATAGGACCCAAACCCATTTATTATGGGTTTAATTGGATGGGTTGATGGGTTTGGGTCAATTTTACCACCCCTAGTCAGAATTTATAATTAAAAGATCATGATAATAATATTCATGTAATGAAACTGGGTGTTATAATTAGTGAGCGTTAAAATTTTAAAATATTCATTCTCTCAAAATTAGGCGGAAATGAAGAGGTAAAAACGTAAATTAAAAATTTCTAAATGATATATTTGCTCATAAAATAAAAAAAAAAAAATACAAATGTCATAGAACTAAATAAATTGATAATTTTCTAATTTCTCAAAAGATTCAATATTAAGATAATCATACATACTTTTTTTTTCTTCCAATTTCTTCTCAATTCACAAATAATAAGAAAAAATATTATATTTTCTCCCTAAACTTCCAAACAAATAGAAAAAATTATTATCATTTTTCTTCTTTTCCCCTTTCTTATAATTAATATTTTTTTACTTTCTTTTTATTCTCCTATACTTACAACGGACATTAAGGTGTTTAGCTTTGAACTATGAACTTTGTTGGGATGGAAATGAGGTTTGAATTTAGAATTTTTTTCTAGCCTACCAATCCGATCACATCTCAAGAGAAGCATTAATATATAAATAATATAAAATCTTGATCAAATTTTTTTTTCCGGGGTCGATTTGTAGAAAGCTGTTTTAATTTTCCACTATCATGCTCTTAATATATGCAGCAATTTCAATGGGTATAAGTGTACCGGTATCACTTGATATGATCGATAATAGTGAGGGTGTACTCGGAATTAATTACGCATCTGCATCAGCAGGCATTCTCCCCGAGACGGGACGTGCGTTGGTAAGTGAATACGTTTTGTCAAGAAAAAAAAAATTCAAATTTAAATAATTGTTAAGTCAAAAGGCAAGTGATTAATTCTTATCCCATGCGTGTGGCTGAACATATATACATATACAGGGAAAGAACTATTATATGGGGGAACAAATTAGAATTTTCAAGGAAACATTAGAGAAATACTTGAAACCAAAGTTTCCATCCAAGGAAGCACTCTTAGAATTCTTGTCGGATTCGGTTTACATGATTAATATTGGTACCAGTGACTACATTCACAACTATCTCCAGCCTAATAAGTATAACAGCAGCCGCCTTTACAATGGGAATGATTTTGCTGAACTCCTAACAAGGAAACTTGCAAAACACATAGAGGTAAATTCTTCTCATCAATTATTTTTGTGGCCCTTTTATTATTATATATTATTATTATTAAACTTGTTTGTTTCGAACTTGGTTCAACTCTTGTAGGATCTTTACCACATTGGTGCAAGGAAGATTGTAATTTTTCAAATTGGCCCTCTTGGTTGTTTGCCTTACGTGATAAATAAGGTTAAACCAAGAAGTAGATGTGATGAAGACAAACAATTTGGCTTCCATGTTCAATCAAAAGCTTGATGTCAAGCTTAAGGAATTGAACAGCAAACTTGTAAACTCTAGACTTGTAACAGTAAAAACTTTTCAACTCATCAAGGACATGGTTGAATATCCCTATCAATATGGTGAGTGTCAATCACTAGTTTAATTTCGATCTAGTTTCTATTTTTGATTAATTAGGAATAATTATATTTTGTTTTGAGATTTAAACCAAGAGTATGCGATTCCTCTATAATTTAGAAGGTAACACTAAACCATTTATGATTTGAATTAAAATATAAAATTTATAGAATCAATTAAATTAAATTAAATTTGTATCTTACAAGTCAAAATTGATTAAGAATAATTTTTTTTTTCAAAAAATGAATTGACAAAAATAATTTTTTTTGCTATTTTTATGTTAAAATGAAATACTATTTTATTTTTTTAAGGAGCCCCGACAAAATATTTATAAACAAATTTTCTCTTTTCTTTTTTCAACAATTACATCTAACCTCCACGGGAGTGGGCACAAATAATTGAATTTAACAAATTCTGTTAATTTTGCATTTCAATCCAAATCATATGGGGTTACGGATTGCATTTTAAATTAGAGAAAAGTCATGCAATTCTTTATAAGGAGGAAATTATATGATCGGCTAGATGCAAGTTATGATGTGTGGTATACAGGGTTGAAGGGAACAATGGCCATGCTGTGCAACTCAAAAAATGGAACGGGGCTTTGCGAATCTACCATGGATGAGTATTCAGGAAAAGTTAATTCATCATCGTCGAGGAAGAAGGCAGATCCAGGGGGCGAGAGTAAATATGACAAGCAGGCTTCGACAGCAGCTACGTCGTCTGCACCTGATCCAGAAGATACCTATAATGCACATTTCCTTTGTATGGATTACCCTCCTCCTCCTGCTTATGATCCCAAGTCAGTGACGCAGCAACCGGAACAAAGAACAACCCTTGGTGTGTGTGGCGGTAGGGGATTCCATCTCTTCTGGGATGAACTTCACCTGACAAAAGTCGCTAACAGAATCGTAGCAGACAAGTGTATTCCAGACATCCGAGAATTAGAATACTCACTTGAATACCTCAAAAACCTCCGACATAAAAAACAGTGCAATACCAGTTTCTGTAGACGATCTGGATATCAAAATACAACCAGCCCTAAAGATTTCGGGGCTTAATTCAAGATGTTAGTAGACTCCTTTCTATATAAAGTTTTGTGATAAGAAAAGCTGATATTTATGTTAATAAAAAAAATTATTGTTAAAAATAATTAGTTGAGTGCTATATTTCTTGCTTTATGAGAAGAAAAACTATTTATTATTTTTTTTCTAAAAGTTTCATTAATATATCCTTTTTAATTACTGGTTGAAAATTTGTGCAAGTGTATATCTGAAATAAACAGAAATCAAATAATACTGTTTGAGGCTTAAAAATCATGGTAAAAATTAGAACCATCCCTGAGCATTAGGCTAGATGCAATTTGTAATGACTTGAATTTATTTTAATACATTTTTACCATTTATATCATTCAGTGACTTTCTATATCCATTTATTCCATTTAAATTTAATAGTTTTAAGACTTAATTTGTATTTTTGTGAGCATTTTGCTACTTTTGGTGGATTAGGATCAATATGAAATTATGTGAGGTCTATTTATTTATTTAGTTAGTTGTTTGTATAGATATTATGAATTAAGTGTAAAAAAAAATAAATAAATAATATATTATAAATTTAAAAGACAATTAGTTAGAGAAAATTTGATACATTGAGTTAATGTTAATGTGAGGATTAGAATTCTTTCTTCACTTGAATACTAATATGATAGTTATATATACATTGAGATATGCAGCACACACAAAAAATAAAATAAAATCCTAAAAACCTTGGCGGATACGGTGGCGGCTGAGTTTTCTTCTTCATTGTGCTGTCTTTTTTCTATGTTGTGCTGCATTTCATTCTTGCCAATGATGCTATACTTTCTTCTTTATTGCTCCTCTATCTTATCGGACCAGTCAAAATCCACCGTGTAAATAAATATGTAAAATTTGCACATCTTGAGGTAAGGGGTAAAATCTTTCTATTGTTTTGTGATATATAAATATATAAATATATGCATGCGGTTCAAATATATATATATATATAGTTAGAGTTTTGGTTTCATGTATATTTATGTGTATGTATACGAAAAACAATTGAATTACCAAAGAAATCCTAAAACCTGGAAAGTTTATGTGTATAAGGCAATAGATGGAAGGGAGATAACTCAGAACTCTATGTAGTTAAACGTGCGTGCATGCATATATAGTATTGGATTCAAAGAGTAACCCACAACAGCCTTCTGTAGTTAAATTCATATATGCTTGTAATTGTATGCTTATGGGATTTGCTAGCATTCGATTCAATTGAAATGCATAAAGTAATTGGAAGTCTTAAGTTGCCGCTGATTAAAAATTCAGCCTATTGCTTTAATTAACTAATTAAAGGTGTAGTAAATTCTTAAATCATTTATTTATATTCTTTATTATTATCACTGTGTAGTTTTATTTCACAATAATATAAAATGGTGATGGTTTAGTGATAGTTTATTGCAAACGTTGATGCTTTCATAAATAATTAATTAAGAGATGAGAATTTATGAAAATTATAGAAAAGTCCTCTAATTATAAGAATGTAATTTTGATGAATTTAAAAGAAGATGATAAGAAATTTAATTTTATAAGTGGTTCATAGATGAGATTGATGTTATGTTTTATTTAGGTTCAGGATATTAAAAATATCAGGTATACGTACCCAAAACTTGAAAGTCCTGAAATTCACGCTGGGTTAGTGATCGAGTCTAGTAGACTAATAATCAACAAAGTGAGCAGATGCCTAAGAGTGGCATATAATATTTCTAAGGCTTCGACTTAGAAAGTAGACAAAGGATGGTGTAATTAACATTTCTAAGGGTTCGATCTAGGAAGCAGAAACTGAATGATGGTTTATATTAGTTGGGTTCTATATTTATGAGATAACCAAGTAGCAGTATTAAAATTGGACAACCAAATAATTGTATAATTTAGGCTTAACTTATTATAAACTCAATGAAATTCATAAATTATTTTAATTAATCTATTAAAATTGGACTGTTATCATTAGTTTGACTAGCGCATGTCATTTACTGCAGATTGAATCATGGGGTCTTAACCTATGAATCTGATAAGATTTGTGTTTATCAATTATGGTTACATGATTATGAGATACGCTCATGGGATAATATTAAATTAAGAAATTATCTCCTAAAAGCATATCTTCATGCATCAAAAGAAAACATAATATTTTTGGAATTCTAAATGTCTTTTTACCTTTTGTTGTTTTCACAAAAAAATAATATCCTTTGCTTTGAAGTCCATTATAGATTTTCAGTCGTTAAAATTTTTAGCTAAGAAAGGATTTTTCATTTGAATCCAGTATTATTAGATATGGCATTCGTTTGACATACTGCAATTGTAGCTTAGTGTCTACAAGCGCATGTAGACATTATGGTTTATAGCCTTCAAATTCAAATGTTATTTCAATATAACAATATTTTCTCTTATTTCGGTTATGAGAAAAAAATTGTTTCTGAATCTATATTTAATCGTTAAAAAATTATGGATTTCTATTCTTTTTTTTGTAAGAACTTCCAGAAGAATTAGAACTTAGATTTTTCTTAATCCAGTTTCCTTGTCAAAACTACTTGAGCTTGATGAATTTTTTTCAATGTTTTTTAAGTTATCCATCTTAAATGATTTTCTACTTGTAAATAATTTATTATTCTGAAGTAGAGTGCATTCCAGATACGTGAAATTTAATTGATTTACGAGAAGATTCTGATTGATCCCTCGTAAAATTTTTAAATACCCATTCTTTAGACATTCTTAAATCTTTTATATTAATTAATCTTGATTTGATTTCAGTATCAAATGTTTAGATTCATATAACTTAACTATACCAATGTCAACATATTTTATCTTGACTTCGGTATCATTGGTTAATTGATGAATAGTTTTCCAATAAATTTTTAAATCATTTACATTACCGTCCATCTTAATATTTTGAGTTTGGATCCTCAATGTTAATGTGTCTTGGATTTTTTATCATTTTAGACATGAAATAATTTGGTTTAATTTTGAAAAGGATTTCTTCAAAAACCAAATTTAATTCTATTTCCCATTTCAGTGATTGAATAGGTTTATAAAATCTTTTTATCTTTAACTACATATAGGATCAGTGAATCCACTCCAAGTCTAAGCAATGATCTAATCTCTATTTGTATTACACTAATATGAATGAATCTTACCTTAACACTTTTGTTTAAGTTTTCTAATTTTTTCTTTGTCAAAAATTTTTATTTCTACTTGCTTGTTAGAGGAAGGTATTGCCTTTGTTATTCGTTCTCATCTTTCAAAGTATTGGACTTGCTAAAATTTAAATTTGGACTTTCTATAGAGATCTTCTATTTTAAGACTTTTGCACTTTATCACTTTTGATATGTTTTGTGGTGTTAATACATGATTAAATTGTAAGGAAGATTAATTAATTAATAAATGAAATAAATTTTTTAAATTTGGGATTGCTGTTTTTGCAATGATGCTTCACTTAGTAGTATGCTAGGATATTGTTGCATTTATATTATTAGGGTTCCGAACACACGTGGTATTAGTGCTCATCTTCTTATAGCTTGTGATGCGGGTAATGATTTCAAGTCATGTGTTGGACCTACTCAATGTGGAAATTAGAAATTTATTTATTTTTATTTAATTACATTAGATTTTTTTTAGAAAAATTATTTTGGTAAATTGTAATAAGCCTCTATTTGCGAGATGAATATATATTTGCTTTTACTTAGTTTTTTGGAAGATATTTGGTTTAATTTTAGAGGTTTCTAGTTTTGGTTTGGAGCTTTGTTGCCTAGTTGGTTTGACTAAGGCATATATTTAGATTTAAGTATGAGTTTACTTATTTATTTTTATAGCTCCATAGCGTGTGTGTATGGCTCTGATGTGTAACAGGGAGAATTGTTTGATGATGTATAATGTACTCTTTTATTCACGTGCTAGAATTATAAAATCTCGGACGTGACAACTTGGTATCAGAGCATAAGTTTAGAATACCTAGGGATAATGGGTCTTTTGCTTTTTAGGTATCAAGTGATTATGTGACAATGTGTTAGGTTGTGATATGTGGTGATTTTTGTTGGACCTTGATTGTTATGAAATTAATTTTGGTATATTCCTTTATGATATTTTTAAAGTATGCCGCAGTGTGTTGCTCCAGCTACTAGAGGTAGAGGTAGAGGCGAAGGCAAAGGCATAGGCCAAGGATGTGGCTGTGGTAGGGATCAAGGTTAAAGGATTCAGGCTGGGCAAGGCATTAGAACTCCAATTGATGACATTCTTGCTCTTACAAGAGTGTCATAGGATCAAGGATCTAATGTTGGAGTTGGCATAGAGGTTCTGTTAGGGGCTTCTCACATGGCAGAGGTGCAATCTGAAGCACCAAGTATGCCGCAACCAGGAATGGTAGACCCACATATGTGGATACAACAAAGCTGTAATGTTTGTTGCGGGAATGCAGGCAAGTCAGTCTACAGCTCCATATGAGAAATTCAAGAGGATGAAGCCTTCCACTTACTCTGGTGCGGCAGACACTAAAGAGGTTGAGAAGTTTTTGCATAAGAATGAAAAGATATTCGAAGTGATGCAATTAAATGAAGATAATACTAGTCTTGTTTGCTGTTTTTCAGTTGAAAGGTGCTGCAGTGGATTGGTGGGATATTGTGAAGGAGTCTCATGGGGCATTTATGCTTACTTAGGATACTTTTAAGGAGCGTTTTAAAGACTATTTCTTCCCACAGTCTCTGAGAAATGCCAAGCTTGACGAGTTTCTGAATTTGACTCAGGAGCCAATGTCTGTACTGGACTATGGACGTAAGTTTATGTCATTGACCAAATATGCTAAGGAGTTGGTGTGCACTGAACACACCAAGTGTAAATAGTTTGAGAAAAGGTTGAGGCCTGTTGCTAGGGATTAGATAGTGCCATTGGGGCTCAATGAATATAAGGTTCTGGTTGATTGAGTAATGGTGGTGGAAAAGAATTTAGCAAATACCAGGGTATAAAATGAAGCCAGACAGGGTAAGGCTCCATAACAGGAGAGCAGACCTACAAAAAGACAGAGAGAAAATATATAGGGCATACTCAACAATACTAGCAAGGGAGTATAACCCCAAGTCAGTCAACAGAAATAAGAGTTCCCGGTCCTGTTATTTGTCATAACCGCAGACAACCTGAGCATCGCCAATTTAATTGCCCTTTCAAATATCGGCCAATGGGATCTGAAAGTAGAGCTGAGATAAAAGTTTGTTATACTTGTGTCCAACCGGGCCATGTGCAGAGGCGTTACCCCAGAGGTAAGTTAATGGTAATGCTACGAGACCTCCACAGCCGACTCAGTCAGTACAGAGTAACAGGCCAACAGGGTCACGATCAATGTAAACTCAAGTGGGACACAGTACTACCAGATGGGCATTCCAGGTGGGGTTTAATAGCATCAGGAGTTCAAGGTGGATCTCAATAGGGTCAAAAGGGGGCAAGCCGCCAATAGTACCAGCTCAGGGACGAATTTTCACTGTGGCCCAGAGTGATGGACAAGCAGAGCCTATAGTGACTAGAGGTACATTTCTTATCCATGCTACTAAATTCACAATTCTTGTAGACACGGGATCATCTCACTCATTTATTGCCACACCATTTATGTCTGTATTGAAATTAGCTATGGATGAGTTGATTCTACCATTACAAGTTGAAACACTAATAAGGGGTCATTCTGTGTTGAATCGAGTATGTAAGGGTTGTGAGATCACCATTAAGGATAGGTTTCAGGTCGTGAGCACTTGTCAATTTTTTATCTGTTGTGTTAGAAATGGGAAGTTTTGACGTGATTTTCAGCATCAATTGGTTGTCAGTCTATCAAGCAATAATAGATTATTTGAAGGGTCGGGTGACTTTATTTACTCTGAGGGAGATCGAGTATGATTTTCTGGTGATCGCTGTAGTCTTCAGATCTTGCCTTCTCTTGATGGGTAAGGACGAGTTGACTTGTGTAGCTTATTTGCTTGTATGACTTTGGAGGATGAGGATAGTGACAAAGTTGAGTTACCACGGGTTGTTTGTAAATTTTTAGATATGTTTTTAGATGATGTGTCTGGATTACTGCCTGAGTAGGAGGTTGAATTTAGAATTGATCTGGTTCCTGGCACAAAACCTATTTCTATAGCCATGTACCGATCGGCACCTGCAAAGTTGGTGGAGTTAAAATCTCATATAGAGGAGTTGAGTTATAAGGGATTTATCTGCCCTGGCATTTCACCTGGGATGTACCAGCACTATTTGCTGTTAAAAAATGATGGAATTCTCAGAATATGTACAGATTATCGAATGTTGAACTAGGTCACGATCAAGAATCGGTATTCTTTATTGAGGATTGACGATCTATTCGATCAACTAAAGGGTTCAGTCATTTTTTAACGATTGATTTGAGATCCAATTACCACTAGTTGAGGGTGAAGAAGAAGGACGTTCCCAAGACAGCATTCAGGACTCGGTATGGCCACTACGAGTTCTTGGTGATGCCATTTGGACTGACCAATACTCCTATAGCATTCATGGATTTGATGAACCTTCAGTAGATATTTGGACAAGTTTGTAGTCGTGTTTATTGATGACATTCTGGTTTATGTTATTTTGAGGTTAACTTCTGCACCAAGTGTAGGCGATCACTAAAAAGTTATTGCGATCGCTTTTGTCTTTTAGCGACCACTTTTGGCGGTCACTAATACTCTTTTTTCTAGTAACAATTTATTTTATTTTGTATTGTTGTTAGCTTTCTTTCTTTTTTTTTTTTATAGTTTATAATCATAAATTTAATACCTACCTTTGGTGCATTTTATGATGATGTTCAATGTAATCAGTTGATTATATTTTTAAGTAGGATATAACACATTAGAAGTCTAATGTTAAATATTTTCAAAACACATCTTTTTTCTCATGAGATTTTATAAATCATTTTGAAATATTCTACATTATGTTATGAAAATATTCTTTGTATATATATACTTATATTAAAATATTTTATATTTTATTTGGTAATCAATTAGCTTTATTTTAGTATATAGGTTATTACTATACATGCCCAATATTGTAAACCTATTTAAAAACTCTACTTAACCTTTATAAGATATATGACAAGATGTAAAGTTTATATTTTCTCTCTCCAATTCTATTTCCTTATCTTTTATTTTTTATATGATATTAGAGCCATTGTTTTTCTCACCACCACAATATATACACACAATTTTTTTATCTTCTATTTCAATACGGCATCAGAGATTTTCACAACCATCGCAAAATCTTTTTTTTTTTTTTTGCATTCTAAATCAATTCTTAGGATTTTCTGACCCTTCTTTTTTCAATTCTGACCTCTATTTTTTTGTATTTCATCGTCTCAGTACACTTATAATATTGTTCTTCCAATTCATAGTATTAATTTTGACGGAATTAATTATAATACACCAACAAATGTTAGTTTTTTTTATTAGCCATAAATTCTGGAGAGTAAGGTGCAGTAGTTTTTCTTTTGACGTTTTGCAGTTTTGTCTTCCTTGTTCCATCTTCGCAACTTTACATTTTTTGTTTATTTTTCGATCTCTAATCCGAAAATTAATCATAATAGTGGTAGAGAAATTTTTTAAGAACTCACTATCAAAACTTTGTTACTGCTAGCAGGCATACGCCTTCAAATTCTACATTCATAACTTGTTTTGCTATTCGCTTTAGTTGTTTTTGCATTCTTTTCTTCCACCCTAAGTTTAAGAAAAGGTGTTGAAATATCTATATTAGGTTATGGAAATAATCTTTATATATATACCTATATTAGAATATTTTATATCTTTTATTTGGTAATCAGTTAATTTTATTTTTGTATGTAAATCATTACTATACATATCTAACATTATAAGTTTATTTAAAGGCCTTAACTTTATAAGATACGTAACAAGATATAGAGTTTATATTTTTTTTTCTAATTCTATTTTCTTGTCTTTAATCTTCCACAAATAAAATACTATATAAAATTTGAAAAAATTTTTTATCACATGTTGTATACAATTTAATAAAATTAATCTTGATCATTCGATAGGCAAATACAATCGATTGGATCAATTCTAACGTGAGAAGACCCATTTGAGATTTCCATTAATTTACATTTTATAGTAATAAATCAAAAAAACTTTATCTGCAACAAATGCTTGATTAAGTAATTGGTAGAAGTAACGTGTTATTAATGTATTTTCATTTATGTATCGGTTTTAAGTATTAACTTTCAGAGAGAGAGAGAGAGAGAGAGAGAGAGAGAGAGAGAGAGAGAGAGAGAGAGAGGAAAGAATGTTATTATATTAAATGGATCTGTAAGTGGTTTTTCTACGACAGGTAAATATGGAAGCAAAGCCGGAAAAAACGGTAATATACTTGTTAGTTCTGTTTAGTATGTGCTGCTCTTGCCTTGGAGAAGAGCCGCTTGACGATAAGAGAAGGCCTATCCGAAGTATGCAAGTATTTGGAGATTCCATAGTTGACACTGCAGTCAATACGGATAGTGATGCTGGCATGAAGGCAGGTTACTTACCTTACGGCCTCGATTGTATGTTTGTTGGCGCCAACAGATTTACAAACGGGAGGACAGTCCCTGAAATGATAGGTACACTCTTAATTTTTTTTAATCAGAATTTATAATTAGAAGATAGTGATAATAATATTTATGTAATAAATACATGTTAGTTGGTCAGTGACGGACTTAAAATTTATATCAGTGGAGCAAGATTATAGATTTCAAATGAATATAGGTAATAATCCGATTGGATTGAGTGAAATGGGAACAAGAGAAAAGATTTTAGGTAATAATCCGATTGGATTGAGTGAAATGGAAAGAAGAGAAAAGATTTTAGAATTCATCTTTTGTAAGAAATAAAAAGAAAAAAAATAGAAAGAAAAGTAAGTGTTAAAATTTTAAAATTTTCATGCTCTAAAAAATGGACATAGATGGAGAGAATAGAAAAGTAAATTAACAAGATTTCTAAAATGACAAATGTCCCATGACAAAATAAAAAATTAAAAATATGTTCCGTGACAAAATAAAAATAACTCTTCAACATCTCAGAAGATTCAATGGTAAAACAACACACTATACCTTTTTTTTTTTATCATTTCCCCTTGACTCACAAATAATAGAAAGAAAATTATAATTTTTTCTTTCCCAAACACCCAAATATATTGAAAAAAACTATTATTATTTTTTTTTATCTTTTCTCATAATTTATATTTTCATTACTTGTTCTATTTTATTTTATTTTTTTCACTCCTAAACTCACAAATGGACCGTAAAAGTGATGAGGTTTGAACTATAAATTTTTTTGAAATAGAAGTGAGGTTTGAGTTTAGAACTTTTTTTCCTAATCTAACATTCCGATCACATGTGAATGGATGTATCGATAATAATAAATAACATAATCTTGATCATTCAGTTGCGTTGTTCTTTTTTTTTTTTTACTTTATTTTTTTTGGGGGGGGGTGTTCGATTTGTAGAAAACTGTTTTAATTGTTCACTATAATATTCTTAATATCCGCAGCAATTTCAATCGGCATAAGCGTACCGGTACCACTTGATATGATCTACGACAGTGATGGTGAACTCGGAGTTGATTACGCATCTGCATCAGCAGGCATTCTCCCCGAGACAGGACGTGCGTTGGTAAGTGAATACGTTTTGTCAAGAAAAAAAAATTAAATTTAAATAATTGTTAAGTCACAAAGCAAATGATTAATTCTTACCCAACTCCCAAGCGTGGCTTAATATATATATATATATATACACATATGCAGGGAAAGAACTATGATATGGGGGAACAAATCCGTATTTTCAAGGAAACATCGGAGAAATACTTGAAACCAAAGTTTCCATCCAAGCACTCCTAGAATTCTTGTCAGATTCGGTTTACGTGATTAATATCGGTACCAGTGACTACATTCACAACTATCTCCAACCTGATAAGTATAACAGCAGCCGCCTTTACAATGGGAATGATTTTGCTGAACTCCTAACAAGGACACTTGCAAAACACATAGAGGTAAATTCTTCTCATCAATTATTTTTGTGGCCCTTTTATTATTATTATTATTATTATTATTTAAACTTGTTTGTTTTGAACTTGGTTCAACTCTTGTAGGATCTGTACCAGATTGGTGCAAGGAAGTTTGTAATTTTTCAAATTGGGCCTCTTGGTTGTTTGCCTTACGTGATAAATAGGGTTAAACCAAGAAGTAGATGTGATAACAAGGCAAACAATTTGGCTTCCATTTTCAATCAAAAGCTTGATGTTAAGCTTAAGGAATTGAGCAGCAAACTTGAAAACTTTAGACTTGTAACGGCAAGAACTTTCCAACTCATCAAGGACATGGTTGAATATCCCTTTTGATATGGTGAGTGTCAATCCTTAATTTAATTTGATCTCGTTTTTATTTTTGATTAATTCAGGAGTAATTATATTTTGACTTTGAGATTTAAACCAAGAATATGCCACTCCTCTATAATTTAGAAGGCAACATTTAACTATTTGTGATTTGAATTAAAATATAAAATTTACAGAATTTATTAATTAAATTAGTTTAAATTTGTGTTTTACGAGTCAAAATTGATTAGAATAATTTTTCTTTCAAACAAATGGATTGATAAAAAGAAATTTTTTATTTTTATGCTGAAATGAAATATTATGTTATTTTTTAGAGCACCTCAATAAAAAATTTATCGATAAATTTGCCCTCTTCTTTTTTCAACAATTAGATCTGACCTCCATAGAAGTGGGTACAAATTTAACTTAATTTAATAAATTATGTTAATTTTGCATTTTAATCCACATCATAAGGCCGTTATGGATTGCCTTTTAAATTAGAGAAAATTCATGCAGCAATTTTTTGTGAGGAGAAAATTATTTGATCGCTTAGATGCAAGCTATGATGTATGTGGCATATATGTGCAGGGCTGAAAGCAACAAGATGGCCATGTTGTGCAACTCAAAAAATGGAACTGGGCTTTGCGAATCTGCCAAGGATCAGTATTTAGCCGAAGTTAATTCATCATCATTGGTCAAGAAGCCAGATCCAGGGGGCGAGAGTGAATACACACCCGATCCAGAAGATAGCTATGCAGCACATTTTCATTGTTTAGAAAACCCTCCTCCTCCTGCTTACGATCCTAAGTTAGTGGTGCTGCAGCCAGAACAAAGAACATCTGTTGGTGTGTGTAGCGATAGAGGATTCCATCTCTTCTGGGATGAACTTCACCTAACAAAAGTTGCTAACAGAATCATAGCTAACAAATGTATACCAGACATCCGTGAATTGGAATAGTCGATGCCAACACTTGAATACCTCGAAAACCTTAGACACAAAAAATAATGCAACGCCAGTTTTTGCAGACAATCTGGATATCAAAAATACAACCAACCCCAAAAGATTTCGGGCCTTAACACAAGATGTTAGTGGACTCTTTCTATATGAAGTTTTGTATAATAAGAAAAAAAATGATATTTATGTTAAGTAAATAAAAAAAAATTATTGTTCAAAAAATTAGTTAAATACTATATTTCTTGCTTTTCGAGAAGAAAAACTATTTATTACTCTCTTTTTTCTTTTTTTTTTTTTCCTTTTTTTTTTAACTTCAGTTTCATTAATATATCATTTTTAAATTAGAAGAACCGCCTCTGAATATTTGGCTAGATGTAATTAGATCTCACTTTATTATAATATTACGGCACCCTTTATATTACAAATATTATTACACTAAACCTGACCAATAATACTTTTTTTTGCATATTTGAATAAAAATAGTAACAGAATCAAAATATTTATATAATAAAAATTATTTACTCATTTTAAAAAATAAACAATTTTCAAAATGGTTTTAATAACCTATTTTAAATAACTTATCAAACTCTACAATTTCAAAAATTAGAAAATAATTTTTTCACAACGATCTTGATTTTTTACATGTTTATTGAAGAGCGGGCAAGATATATTATGATTTTTTAAAAGTTATAGCTTCTAAAAAATATATATATTGTTAGAAAAAAAAATCATATAAGATGAATCTAAGAGAAAAAAAATTTAAAAACTGTTTTGTAACTAAAGAAAGCCTTAATACTATGATATGATATGACGATCAACGGATTGGAGATAATAAGCACAGTTGTTGGGAAGAGCTCTCATTCAAATGATAATAAAAATGAAGTAGAGCTTTGATAGAAGAATCGAACCTTCAACGATTAAGGAGGACAAATACACTGATGAATTGATTCATTAGGAGATGTATAGCTGATTCAGAGTCCGAAGAATTTTGTTGTTATAATTATTATTTGGTGTAACATGTGCGTATAATGTTTATGTATTTTTTCCTTTTTAACTTTAGTTAAAGATTTGTGCACTCTTCTATTAACCTTCTCACTTTACAATAATTTTAATGTAGTGAGTATTTTACTCTATAAATAGATTTTTACACTCCATTTTATTTTTTCACTAAATAAAATTGCACAATTACTTTAATTCTTGTAATTGTATAATTTTAATGTTATAAATATCTTTTTATAAAAATTTAGTGCATATGGACTTGAAAAGGTAAAGTGGAACACAAAAATCTAATTTATACAGGTAATAATATTAAAAGTCAAAAAATTAAAAAAAATAAATAAAATAATCTTTACTACTAACTTAGAAGCCTCGCATATAGTTATAAAGACGTTAACTGATCATTTTATATAAAAAAATTCTAGATAACTACTTGCATCAAAAAGTTGGTTGACAACTCGATTAGTGAAATACAAAAAATCACCCTTAGAGTTTATTACTTGGTGTCACTTTAATCTCACGCGTTTCAATTGTATAGTCAATCTCTACATTTTCTGTCAAGTAATAATTCAATCCTTTCGTTAGACTGTTACACATAATTATTAGACTGAGGATAAAAAAGTAATTTTCTTATACAATTTACCTTTAATATCACTTTAGTTTCTTACGTTTTAATTATAAACAGTCAAGTACTTAGACTTTTGATATATATTTGAAATATATTTTATGGAATTATATTAATAAATAATATAATCTCAAATATATTTTGTTAAATTATTAACAGATTTTAATTTGAAATATATCTTATATGTTATTTTTAATAATATATAATTATATTATATTTAATATATTTTCTTTTTTGTTGAAACAAAATTATTTTAAATAAATAATATGACTACTATAATATAATTAAAATAATATTTAATTTAGCTTAATAACATGAAATATATTTTATTAAATTTATAAGCTAATTTTATAAAAAAATAAATTTAAATATTTATTAAATGATGATTTGATGGTTTTGTTAATAATTGTTATAATTGATGAAATAGATAAAAAAAAGTTAAGATCCTCAAAATCGGGTGAAACGCCACCGATGGCTTTTGTTGGAGTTTTGATAGAGGGTTTGTCGACTGTAAAAGAAGTTTATAAGTAAAATAAATAAAAATAATTAATTTTTTTTCTTAATTAAGTTAGAAAAACAAAATAAATAAAATTATTTTTATATGCTTGTTAAAAATATAAATATAAATAAATTTTATGAGTGTTGTTGTATGTGACAAAGGATAATGAAAGTTACGCAGATAACGAAGATTTCGCCGAACCAGAGGAACGAGAATAATATAATGCATGAAATAAAATAAGGTCCTACTAATGACGGTCGTACACTCACTTCACCTAATTTTAAATAAAAAATAAATTTATTTGCATCTCATAAATCATTCTTTACATTCTATTTGACCATTTTTTTCATTAAGGTACTGTTTGGATGTTTAATTTTCACTACTACAAAAAATGCATAAACTCACAATTTTGAAGCGTTATATTTCACCTTCTATCTCAGTCACAACAACGTGATTGATTCAGTGAGATTATAAGTTACCTCTTTTCGATCATAATTTACAACCGTGATCGAAAACTTCCAACAATCACACATTAAAGCCGTGAACTTTTATGGTAAAAAACTGAGATGTATAAGAAATCTCACTGCAATTTTTTATGAATTTTGATCTTACTTTCTTTTAAAAACCATGATCAAATATAGACAAATAATCACGTTGAAAAAATGGATTAATTTTTAAAAATACTAAAAATCCATATGGAAACTGCTATCATGCTATCACAGTACCATTTGGTGCCTTGTCATTATAGCAACCTTATATATTTGATATTTTCTTGTTTTTTGTAGAGAATCAAACTCGTGCCCATTCTTCTGAAAGTTAGTGTAATTGACCACTTGTCTAAGTTATCATTTACAATATACTTTTGTCACTTTTGAGGTTACTAAAAGTAATAAAATTATATGATTTAATTTTTTATAATAATTCATTATGACTTTTACCAACCATTAGTAGTTGAAAATTGCACTTTCCTGTATCAAT
This sequence comes from Vitellaria paradoxa, assembly GCA_019916065.1. Classification (NCBI taxonomy): domain Eukaryota; kingdom Viridiplantae; phylum Streptophyta; class Magnoliopsida; order Ericales; family Sapotaceae; genus Vitellaria; species Vitellaria paradoxa. The sequence continues at coordinate 21,201,871 of CM034233.1, read as the reverse complement.
TGGTTGGGAAAAATGATAACTTTTTTGCAATAATTTGAAATCATAACCAAATATAGAATCGTACAAATAATTAATAAATAATTTATGAATATTTATCATATTTAATTAAAATGATCTTAAATTTTTTTCTTATTTTTCTTACTTTTGTGTATTAACACATATTTATTATCAATCATTATTTATAATATATTTTTCTTCATTCTGTATCACATTTTAAAAGTAATTAGGTTGCGTTTGGTTTTAGTATTAGAAACTTTTGTTCGAAACAAAATTTTTTGAAAATTATTTTAAAATTGATTTGTAATACAAAAAAATATTTTCAATGATTATATCAAAATTAGTTCTAAAAAGGACATAAAAAATGAAAATTTTTATATTTTTATTTTTAAATTTTTATCACTTCCAACAAAATATAAAATAATGTCACTTTTAATATAATTAATATTAAAGATACACTAAACATTTATTAGATATTAAATATTTAATATTCACCTATTATAAGTTATACAAATTATGAAAACTACTTCCATATATTTACTAAAAAAAATAATGATTATACATTTAGTGTTATTTAAATTTGATTTGGTAAATTTAGTTTTAACATTAATCTAAAAACATTTTTGTTTATTGATCTATAATTGTAATTTTTATAGCACATTCAATTAATTAAAATTAATAAATAAATATTACAATGAAATTTATTAAATCTAATTTAAATCATATAAAGTGATAACAAAGTTGTTTGAGATATATATATATATATATAGAGAGAGAGAAAGAAATAACAATATTGTCTCTTATTCTTTTAATTATCTCACTTTTTTTTAAGATATGATTTTTCTTACTTTTTGATCTCGGTTTTTTCTAGAGATGTTTCCACTGATCTTTTATCTTGGTTTTTTCTAGAGATAGTTTCCACTAATCTTTTATCTCAGCTTTTTTTGAGATGGTTCCCAATGATCTTTATCTCGTTTTAAATACAATCACAGTTTTAATAAAAGTAAGCACTACAACAAATCACACCTTCGGTGACCAGTTAGTTTTTCTCGACCAAAAAATTGTTAGTTACCAAAGGATAACTTTTTCCTGACTAATTGGTCGCTAAAGGGCGACTTTTCCCGACTAAATATAAATTTGGTCGCTAAAGGGGAACTTTTCCTTACTAAAGATAAATTTGGTCGCTAAAGGGAAACTTTTTCCAACTAATTGGTCAGCAAAAATATAAAAAAATTATTACAAAAAATATTAAAATAATTAATAAAAATAAAAATTTTATTACTTTTGCCAACCAATTGGTCGGGAATTAGTCGCTAAAGGAGACTTTTCCCGACCATTAATCGACAAAAGTGTAAAAACTTATTAAAAAATGTTAAAACAATTAAATAAAAATAATAAAAATTTATTACTTTTGGCGACCAATTGGTTGTTAAAGGTGAACTTTTTCCCGACCAATTGGTCAGGAAAAGTAACACATTTTGTTTATATATATATAAATATGTAAAATATATATACAAATAAAAGCTTGGCCTAGTGGCCAAACACACCAGCTTCCAAAGAGATGACATGAGTTCGAGTCTCATCAACAACAACAATAAAAAATTTCAAAAATATAGAGTCGACACATGGCCTAATAATAGGCTAACATGTGGCCCAAGCATAGATCGACACGTGGCACAATATAAGGTGCCATGTGGCATGATGACATGTCAGCAAATAATGTCACATGGCACCACATTTAATTTTTTTAAATTAATTTAAATTTTCAATTCTATACTTTTTACCGACCAATTGGTCGGGGAAAGTGTACAATTGCCGACCAATTGGTCGGGAAAAGCAGAGAATTGCCGACCATTTGGTCAGGAAAAAATTTTGCATTTCTCTCATTAAATATTTCTTGCCGACCAATTGGTCGGAAAAAGCAGAGAATTACCGACCATTTGGTCAGGAAAAAAATTTGCATTTCTCTCATTAAATATTTCTTTGCCGACCAATTGGTCGAGGAAAGTGTACAATTGCCGACCAATTGGTCGGGGCAGGAAAAGCGGAGAATTGCCAACCATTTGGTCGGAAAAAGATTTTACATTTCTCCTATTAAATATTTTTTTGCTGACCAATTAGTAAGGAAAGGTTTTACATTTGCCGACCAAATAATTTTTTGGTCGGAAAAAGTTTCCCTAACAAGCCTTCACCGACCAAATTCTGACCAAATAAGTTTGATCGGAAAAAGTTTCGCCAACTACATTGTACCTTTCAGCGACCAATTTTTTGGTCGACAATTGTGTGATTTCTTGTAGTGAATATAAAAAGTATTAAAAATAATTTTTTATCTCAGTTTTTTAGTTAAATTGAGATAAAAAGTTTAGCTCGCAAATCTTTATCTTGTTTTTTTCTAAAATCGTGATCTTTATAAATTTCTTAATGTGGTTTTCATCAATTATTGTAATAGTGTTTCAGATGACTTTTGGTACCTTTTTTTAACAAAAGTTGGTTAGTGATATGTGTATAAAAAATATTTTTGATATGCTTATTAAAAATATAAATATAGATAAATTTTAAGCATATTAAAAATAATTTTTATTTTATTTTATTTTATTTTTTAAATTAATTATTTTTCTTTATTTTTATTTATAAACTTCTCTTATAAACAACGACACTCCCTCAAAACTCTCCAACAAAAGCTACCAAACGGTGACATTTCACGCGACTTCAAGTGGTGATGTACACCACCGACAATTAATGCAAGCACGGGCATGGGTTCAAACAAGGAACAAAAATTTACGGAGGGGGCTAAAGTTGGGGGTACATTACCCTTAATGTTCTAATTTTATATCTTATTATTTGTTAATTTAAATTAGTTTGATAAAGATAATATTTGAATAATACTAAATATTTTTTAAAGATAATCCAATTGTCCGGGAGCGTCGTTCAGGCCGCCTCTCACTTTTCATCACTCTCCACATAGTGTGGGGACTGATATTTTTAGGTTCTCAGATAGATATCTAGTAAAATGATTGGTTTTGTTGTTCCTCTTCAAAACCAATTCAAATGTAGAGGATTACTTCCCATGGCATTAACATCACTCTTTAAGTCCCAAAATTTCTCAATCAAAAGATGGTGCATGACTGTTGATACTGAGAAAGGACTATAATAAATATGCCATGTGTAGACTAGCTCTACCATAACAATTCTATCATCAACCCCCCCAAAAAAGGGAAGAACGTAGAAACAGAGAAGTGGGATTCCACACTGATCACATGGAAGGCAATGAAATGAAAGAACAAAAAGAAGTATGGTTAGCTGAAATTTCGTTCTCATTTGGGTCTCTCTCTTTCCTAATCAAATTCACAAAAAGAAAAGAAAAAAGACTGGTTTAAGTTGATGGGTGCTGCTTGGGGGCAAGAGGAGGAGAGAGGCACATGAAGGAATTAATGAGTAATACAAAGACTCCCAATTAATTCTGGTCTGGGAGAGACCTAGGACAAAAAAAGTTTAAGGCTGAAAGGCTCCTTGTGCTTTTGCTTTTGTCTCACCCCTCGCTTCAGTCTTAGCCTCTGTTTCTGTCTTTGCCCTTTCACAACCTCTTTCTGCATTTGCTTTCTGCATAAGTTAGTAAAACTTTTGGTCCTCTCCAATTTATGGTTTCTCGGTCCCATAAATACAAGTAGTAACCTACCCCCTCTGTCTGTGTTTGTAATTTTGCATTATGTGATTCGTTTGAAACTCAAATTTTTAGTAATTTTTGATAAATTTTTGGCAAAAGTTAGTAAGTAAACTTTTTTTTTTTTTTTAACGTTTGGTAAAAAAATAGAAATAGCTAGTAATTTTTGATAACTTTTATATGTTTAACAAAAAAAAAAAAAATTAGTAACTCTTAGAAACTTTTAGGTATTAATAAAAAATTTATAAATTTAAGTTTAGTTAAAGTGAAATAATCATTATATTCTCAATTAATTCAATAAAAATAGTATTTTAGCAAATTGTCAGCTCAATAAAAAGAACAAAAATTAATATTTTACTAAAACACTTAAAACATTAAAAATTAGTATGTTTTGTTATTTTTTTTTTTTCGGGCCCCATCAAATGATGTAAAAATCAAGATTTGTTGGAATATAATGGTAAATGAATTAAGCATTTGTTATGGGTTAATTTGTACTTTTATACTTTTGTTATGGGTTAATTTGTACTTTTATACTAAATGCGAACATTCTTTAAATTTTGAAATTTTATGTTTATATATCTTTACCTTATATTTAAGATGAAAGTAATGAATTAAGCATTTATTATGGGATAATTTGTACTTTTATACCTTTGTTATGAGTTAATTTGTACTTTTATACTAAATGCGAACATTCTTAAATTTTGAAATTTTATGTTTATATATCTCTACCTTATATTTAGGATGAAAGTAAACCTTGTGCATTTGTACTTAACACTCTTATTTAGATGTGTTTGAACTAATAAAAAGTGAAATAAAATGAGATAAATTGTAAATTCATAATTTGTATAGTGAAATAAAAAATAAATAATTTTCTAAAAATTTTTAAAATTTTTAAAAATTTATAACAAAATAAACAGAGTCTTTATTGTTATTTGTACCCTCACGAACCAAAAATCATTTCTCATTTCAAGGGTACGCCACTAAGGGGCGTTTGAAGGCTCAAAAAAAGATAAAAAAAGTACTAAAAGTTATATTTTGTAATTTTTGGTACGTTTGGTAGAATCATAATTTTTCTGACTTTTTTTACTTTGTTACAGTAATTTATTCCACAAAAAAATTTTACCAAACATACAAAAATTACCACTTTTCTGTTTTGTTACAGTAAAAAACTTACCAAACATACAAAATTACTACTTTTTTACTATACTACAGTAAAAAATTTACCAAACAGCCTAAAAATTATAAAAAAAATTGTTAAAAATTATACTTTATTCCACCAAACACACCAAAAAATTATAACTACAAAAAACTACCAAAAAATTTTATTTTTTTGCTTTTTTTTTGAACCTCCGAATGGACTCTAATTGTCTTTAACAGTACACTTGCCATCAGTGGAAGAAAAAATAGTAAAAGATCAAATGATGAGTCTGTTTGCACTCTACTAATTAATTCTTTCTTACATTTCACTTTCTTTTTTTATTAATTAAAATTGTAAAATCAACCCTTTTAATTAGTTATTTTATATATAATTTGAAATGATGTATTCACCTATCATAAATAAATATTAGAAATTTGAATAATTTGATACACAAGAATTGAAAAAAAAATGTTTTTAAAACTAAAATAAATTTTATTTATATTTATATTTATATTTTTAGCAAGCGTATTAAAATAATTTTTATTTTATTTTATTTTCAAACTTAATAATCAAACAATAAAATTAATTTCTTTCATTTATTTTTTTTTACAAACTTTTGTCATCACTCCCAAGTTATTACTTGGAGTATATAAACTTTTCAAAAGAATCCAAATAAGTAAATTAATATATCAAAAAATAAAATTTTAAGCAAAAAAAAATAATCAAACAAGTTATAAGTATTATTATTCTGAAATTTTAATTTTTTATAATAAAAAATATTTTTTAAAAATCTAGAATTAGAAACGTTCATTAATTCGGAGTTTATATAAACTTTTCACAAAAAAAAATCAAAATAAGTAAATTAATATATCAAAAACTTAAACTTTAAGACAAAAAAAATTATCAAACAAACTATAAGTATCATTATTCTAAAATTTTAATTTTTTATAATAAAAATATTTTTTTTAAAAAAACTAGAACTAGAATGTTTATCATAATAAAATTACTTACATGTCATAATAATAGATTTTTTTTAAAAAATTAAGGTATAATTGCTCACTTGTCAAAAAAAGATATTTTTATTATAAAATCAAGGTACTTATAATATTATAATTATACTTAATTTAAAGTTTGTACAAGGGCATTTATGATATTATAAATAGATATAATATATGATGAAAAAGAAGAAAAGTGATTGGGTAATTTTAATTAATGAAAAAGAAAAATAATTATAAGAGAGAATAAGTAAAGTACAAATAGATTCACCCAAAGTAAAACACAAAAGCGCCTGTCTGGTCAACTAAAAAATAAGGAGGTTGGAACCTCTCATATATCAAAATGTCCTCGCCCTGGTAAGGGAGAAATATTCGATCGACTAAAAAATTTTACTAATTAGTGAAATATTAATTTAAATAATTAATTCTAAAATCTAAAATTTTTATATTTATCTTTTAGTCATAAAAATTGATCTAACAGTAAATTTTGTTAATTAATTAGTTTAAATTTGAATTTTGTATACTTTTTCTCTAGTTAAGAAAAAAAATTAACTTACTAATTTACTAATTAATTCAATGCTTAGTTAAAAATAATTTAATAATTAATGCTTACTCCATATCAATGAAATCTAAGAGGTATTTTGATTAGTTTTATTATATTATGTCTTTTATATTTTTAATACAATATTTATAGTATATCATATATGAGTATATACTTATTTATATTATAAGAAGACAAAAAAAATGAAATTAGTAAAAAAAATTGAAATTAAAAAAAAAGAAATTGAAAAGGTAAAATGTTGTTATGTGAAAAAAATGGAGAAAGAACATAAATATTAACTTAAAAGTTAATGGATAAAAATATCTAAAACATAACTGACAATAAATATGATTTTTTGCTTTTTACTAACTAAATAATATTAAAAAAAATTTAATATATAAAAATACATTAAATAAGCACTGACGTTAACAATGTTTACTCTACCATTATCAACACTTTTTTTTTAATATTTCATATCAATAAATAATGTCATGTGCATATATATATTAATATATTGCTTTTTTTTTAGACAACGTTTCCATGAAAATAAGCTCTCATATATATATATATATATATAAAATAATAAATGTACAACTACTAAAGTTATAAATAATTTATCAATCTGAAAGACAATAAACATTGATGTTTAAACGGTTGCGGTGCAGAGATGAGAGAAGAATTTTAATCCCTAATTGTTATGCTTAATTAATAATTTTTACTATAAAATGCTTATTAATATTATTTAATATAATTAATATAAATTATATAATATATTAGTATGATAATATTATTAATTATATCAAATTTAACTCAACATAGTTTGTAGTATAACTAATATTTTTGTTAATAAGTTATGGCATGATAATAATTTTTAATTAATAACTTTAAATATAATAATATAAATTACATACATCTTAAATATAAAAATTTTATTTTAATATTTAATTATTATTAAAATAATTTGAAATATTTATATTAAAATGTAATATATTATAGTTATATCGTAATTATGTTTATATATTTACTCATCCATGATCCATCATTACTTACCAGCAACCAGAAAGTAGTAATTAATTAGCCTTTGAATAATGGTAGGGTTTGGAATGCTTACGCAAAGGAAAACTAGGACGAAAGGGCCAGCGTCAGGCATAGGGACATAGGGATATGCGCAATAGTAACTGGTAAAGAAAAGGCAATAGCTCCTTCCAAAAGAAAGTTGGCAATGAGAATAGAGCTGAAGCCTTCGCTTTTACGGGCCAGCTACCTACCAAAAAAATGCTAGCTACCAACAATGAATGCTAACGTACAATACTATAAATGCCAAGTAACCCACTCATCTCCCATATCAGTTGCAGACTTGCAGTGCCGCTTCTTCAATCTTCTTCTTCAAAACCCTCGTTCTCTGCTCCAGTTCTAGAGTCCCGATTCTGCAGTTTTCTTCTTTCTCCAGAATCTTGTGTGTATTTCGTTGAGCTCATGGCTTTCGCATCGTTTGTTTTCCTTCTCCTGTTTTGTCACTTTTCAGTTGTAAATTCAAATTCAACTCCAGCGCTCTATGTGTTTGGCGACTCCACGGTAGAAACGGAAACAAACGAGGACCTTTTCCTCCTTATCCTTTTGGTATGGACCTAAATGACACTACTCTTCATGCCCGCTGGTCTAATGGCTACAATATTGCCGATTATATAGGTATTCCACTCAGCCCAACTCCACCTCTCGTCTATATATATGTAGACATATATATATATATATAAAAGTCCCTTAAAACAATCTGTTTTGCAGCCATCTACCTCCAAATACCACTTGTTCCTGCATTCAGTTATTTGAACAAGCTACCACACCTAAATTTTATCAAAACTGGAATAAATTATGCTTATCCCGGCGTTGGTATTCTTCCACAGACCATTCCACAAGATTATAACAGTGAAAGTAATAAAATTTACCCTATGCATATAAATATTTGGTACACTGTTCTCGCGATACGTTGTAAATTATATATAATATGATTTGCTTTTTCAGAGTGATCCATGGGATTTCGACAGCCAGATTAAAAAGTTCAATGACACTCTTCAAAAGTTTTTCCCGGAAATATTCAATCCTTCTGATTTGGTTGACCACTTAGCCAAATCAATATTTCTTATATCCTTCGGTATTAATGATTACATTGACAATTACATTGACCCTGCTAATGGAAGTCTGAGGTCTATGCCTCCTGATTTATTTGCGCAGTTTCTTCTAAATGAATTATCAACTCGTTTTAAGGTACAGACTACCATATTTATAACCTTTTCTGTCTTAATTGTTTCAAATTTCTATATGTATACATATATATATTAACAAAGTCTTACGTTACGTGGGTGTATGTTGTGTAGACACTATACGTCTGGGGGCTCGTAAATTCATTATAACAATATTTGGCCGTTGGGTTTGAATAATTAAATGATAACGACGCTGTTTTGGTGTTACACATCCATGCACGGTACGGTGTGCGTTTGAGGAATGTAGGATTGTTGTCAAGTCCCCGATGAATACCATCGTTTATTTTCCCCAGGCAAAGTCAAGGCTGTACTCACATTACCAATTTTTTATTTTTAAATGTTCAGCAAATTATTAATTTTTATTATTTTTTTATTCTATTACAATAACTACTCAACTTAAAAATTACTAAAAATTATTATAATTTATAAAAAGTTATCAAAAATTTTACTAGACACCTAAAAGTTATAAAAAATTGTTAAAAATTATTAAAAATTGTCACTTGTTTCATTAAACACACAAAAAATTACAACTAATAATTTTTAATAAAAAATACTAAAAATTAGGCTTCCAATCACCCTCCTACTCATCTTTTTATTTATATTACAACAAAAGCTAAAAAGGCTATCATGAAAAAACAAATACAGAAATATTTATACATACATGTTACGCCAAATAATAATAAAAATAAAGTTGTTCAGACTGTGAATCTGCAATATGTAATGTGATTAAAAGTATGAAATCCATTAGGCGGCTTTGATCAAATTATAGAATTAATTATTCCAACTATTTATGTTTGTGTTAATCGGTGAACTAAACAATAAAATTTATTATTAAATCAATTTTCATAACTAAAATACAAATATATTTAAATTCAATTTTAATAACTAACTATCCAAACTAGTATTTTCGCTAATTATTAATTTAAAGATAAATATATATATAATTCAATTTTAGAACTATAAATTCAAACTACTCATATTTTCTTGAGTAGTAAATTAATCTACACTTATATTTTCATTAATTATTAAATTAACTAGTAAAATTTATTGTATCATATTTTCTAGACTAAAAAATAAATATTAAAACTTCAAATTTTAAATGAATTATCCATACTCTGTAAATTACTAAATCAATAAGTAAAATTTATTATTAAAGTAAGTTTTATGATTAAAAAATAAATCAATAAAATTTAAATTTTAGAAATAATTGTTCAAATAACTCATTAAAGCATGTTTTCATTTGCCTTTTTAGACCACCTTTTTTTTTAATTATACCCCTTTTATTTTTTATTTATTACCTTTTTTATTTATCTTTTTTCAATTTTTAAGAGTAATGATAAATGCCTTTTTAGTATCATTTTTTTTTATTTTGATCTTTTGTTTATGGGTTTATTACCATTTTACTTTGATGTGTGTCGTTTTTTAGTTTTTTATGTGTTATAATTTTTTTCAATTTTTATTTTGATTTTTCAGAATTATGATTTTTTATTTCTATTCTATCTTCTATAAATCTATTATATATAATAAGCGCAATACACTTTCAAAGTATATATTTTTATTAATTTTTTATTTTTATCCTTGTTTTATATTTTTTTATCCTTAAGTGTTACTGCATTTTTTTTATAATGAATCGCAATTTACTTTCAATATACATATTTTTACTAATTTTTTCATTTTGCCCTTATTTTACATTTTTTTGTCTTTCATTTTTTTAATAGAGTTTTAGCTTTTTTATTTTATATAATAAACCGCAATGTACTCTCAATGCACACGTTTTTTACCAAAATTTTCAATTTTCTCCTATTTTATATTTTTTGTCCTTAAATGCTGTGGTCTTTTTTTATATAATAAGTCGCAATGCATTTTTAACGTATACATATTTTTACCAATTTTTATTTTTGACTTTGCTTTATACGTTTTTGTCCTTGAAGTGTTACTGTTCTTTTCATAGAGTTTTGATTTTTTTCAATAAACTCAAAGATTATTTTATTAATTATTTTTTATATTTTTATTATGTTGTTTCATATTTATTCAATTTTTTCCCTCTCACTCACGTGTTTGTATCTCTCCATGTAAAAAAGAAAAAGGGAAAAGGAATAAGGAGTTTTTTTTTTTTTTTTTTTTTTTTTTGTTTAGGCTGCATCTGAATCAAGAATTTGTCACTAAAAAAAAAAGAAAAAATAAGAATTCAAAATTTTTTTTCTTATTTAGATTACGATGCAAAATGTTAGAAAAATGTATTAAATAAAAATTTAATATATTAATTAATACCTTTTATTTTATTTTTTAAATCCATTCATATACAAGTATATTTTAGGATTTTATACGAGTATATCATCGTTTGCATTTGCCTTTTTATTTCTTACATATTTGGTAAAATATTAATTTTTTTCATTTATCTGCTCAGTATAATATCTTTTCAACTTTTTTTTAAACTGGGAAAAAATATCTTTTCAATTCAAAAATTGCAAAAGTTATTAAGAAATATTAAAAATTGTCAAAAGTTACTAAAAGGACAAAAAATTATTAAAAATTTTATCAAACACTCAAGAGTTGTAAAAAATTATTAAATATTACTACTTGTTTTAGCAAATGCATAGAAACTACAACTAGTAACTTTTGATAATAAAATGTCAAAAATTACTAAAATTTGAAGTTCTAAACGGTACCCTAGTTGATGTGAACAATTCACGAGACAAATTAAGGTGATCTTTGGATGAAAAAAATGATATAAAAATGACACTGATGAATTTAGGCATGGTTTGAAAAGTAAAAAAAGTTAGTTTTTTTTATAATTAACTACTTAAAAAGTTAGTTTTTTTTTTTTTTTTGAAAAAGGAAAAAGTTAACTTTTTAGTAGTTAGTTTTTTAATTTTTTATTAATTTGACATTTTTATTCTTGAAAGTTTAAAAGAAGATAAAAATGTAAGAGAATAAATTTGATTATTCTAAAAAAACCCAAAAAGTTAGTAGCTGGTAGTCAATTGGCAGTTATTTTTTTTCCAAATGGAGCTTTAATCTGAAAAAATTGAAAAAAAAAAATTGATAATTTTTTTTGTAATTACATCCATATATGGAATTTGGTCTCCTAAGGCTTGACAGGAAGACTGTGGAAATTTAACTCCAAAATATAAATAAAAAATTATATTTTCACGCTTTTTTTATTTTTCATTCATACGCACTTTTTCAATTTTTACTGTATTTTATTAAAATGATTTATTTTATTTTAACATTTTAATAAATAATGAATTATTAAAATTAAAATTATCTTAAAATAATAATTATATAGTAAAATAATTTAATTAATTGAAATATTTTATTAAATTAAATTAATTTTTAATAAATAAAAATTAATCATTAGATTATTTTCTTTATTAATATACTTTATTAGAATTGATTATTATTGAAAATAAATATTTTATAAATTAAATTAACTAATGATATCCAGCGAGCCATGAGGTCAATGAATATTGTTATGTATAATTAACTTAAATCATTGGTATAACAAGCTGGTATTAGTTTAAATTATTTATATGGAAATCATATTCATTGACCTATGAGCTCATTCTTATATTTATTTATTTAATGTTTTTCAGGTGAAGAAGGTGGCAAACAAGAAATGGACTGAATATTGAAGACTTTGTGCTAGCTGTGGACTCCTAGAAATAAAGAAAACACCCATTTGAGATTTCCTTTGATTTACAGTTTATGGTAATTAGTAGCAATAAATGGTTAATTAATTAATTGGTAGCAGTTAGGTGTTATTAAGGTATTTCATATGTGTATCGTTTATAAGTATATATTAACTTTCGGACAGAGAGAGAGAGAGAGAGAGAGAGAGAGAGAGAGTTATTATACATTAACTGGATCTGTAAGAGGTTTTCTTACCTAAAAGAGGTAATTATGGAAGCAAAGAAGCTGGCAAAAACATTAATATCCTTGTTAATTCTGTTTAGGATGTACTGTTCTTGCCTTGGAGAAGAGCCCTTCGATGCTAAGAGAAAGCCTTAAAATATTCATCATCTGAGAGGAGGCAAAGATAGAGAAAGTAGAAAAGTAAATTAACAAAATTTCTAAAATGATATATTTGTCTATAAAATATAAAATAATAAAAAATGCAAATACATATTAGGATTTAATAAATTGATAACTCTCCAATTTTCTCAAATGATTTAATGGTAAATAATTGTACACACTTTTTTTTTTCTTTTCATTTCTTCTCTACTTACAAATAATTAAAAAAATTATTATCTTTTCTCTCCTAAACTCCTAAATAAATTGAAAAAAAAATTATTATTATTTCTTTTTCTTCTTTTTAATCATAATTAATATCTTCATTAATTTTTTTTCCCACTCTAAAACTCGCAAACGGATTATAAAGTGATGAGGTTTGGGCTACGGATTTTTTTTGGAATGGAAATGAGGAATGAATTTAGAACTTTTTTGCCTAACCTAACATTAATTCCGATCACATGTGAAGAGATGCATCGATAATATGTAAATAATAAAATCTTGGTCATTCTGTTGTTTTATATTTTTTTGGGGGGGGGGGGGAGGATTAATTTGTAGAAAGCTGTTTTAATTTTTCACTATAATATTCTTAATATCTGCAGCACATTTAATCGATATAAATGCACCGGTACCACTTGATATGATCCACGACGACGCTGAGGGTGAAGTCCGAGTTAATTACGCATCGGCATCAATAGGCATTCTCCCGAGACAGGACGTGTATTGGTAAGCGAATACGTTTTGTCCAGAAGAAAAATTCAAATTTAAATAATTGTAAGTTACAATTTGCATGGCTTAATATATATACATATATATACACACACATACATACAGGGAAAGAACTATGATATGGGGGAACAAATTAGTATTTTTAAGGAAACATTAGAGAAACACATGAAACCAAAGATTCCATCCAAGGGAGAACTCTTAGAATTCTTGTCAGATTCGGTTTACGTGATTAATATTGGCACTAGTGACCACATTCACAACCATGTCCAACCTGGTAAGTATAACAGCAGCCGCCTTTACAATGGGAATGATTTTGCTGAACTCCTGACAAGTAAACTTGCAAAACACATACAGGTAAGTTCTTCTCGTCAATTATTTTTGTGGTCTTTTTTTTTTTTTTTTTTTTGAACTACTTTGTTTTGAAACTTGGTTCAACTCTTGGAGGATCTGTACCACATTGGTGCAATGAAGTTTGTAATTTTTCAAATTGGGCCTCTTGGTTGTTTGCCTTTCGTGATAAATAGGTTTAAACCAAGAAGTAGATGTGATAACAAGGCAAACAATTTGGCTTCCATTTTCAATCAAAAGCTTGATGTTAAGCTTAAGGAATTGAGCAGCAAACCTGAAAACTTTAGACTTGTAACATTAAGAACTTTCCAACTCATCAAGGACATGGTTGAATGTCCCTTTCGATATGGTGAGGGTTAATCTCTAATTTAATTTGGATCTAATTTCTGTTTTTGATTAATTTAAAGGTAATTATATTCTGTTTTTGAGATTTAAACCAAGAACATACGTCTCCTCTATAATTTAAAATGCAACACTTAACCATTAGTGATTTGAATTAAAATATAAAATTTATAGATTCAATTGAATTAAACTAATTTGTGTCTCATGAGTCATTTTTTTCCCTAAAAAAATGGATCGATAAAAAAATAATTTTGCAATTTTTATGTTAAAATAAAATATTATTTTATTTTTTAAAGAGTCCCAATAAAAAATTTACAGACAAATTTATCATTTTCTTTTTTCAATAATTACATCTAAGTTGGCACAAAAGTGAGCACAAATTTAATTAAATTTAACAAATTCTATTTATTTTAAATTTTAATCCAAATCACGGCGGGTTCTTATGAATTCCCTTTGAAAATAGAGAAACGTCATGCAATTTCTTGTTAAGGAGGAAATTATATGATCAGTAAGATGCAAGCTATGATATATACGGTAACAAGATGGTTGAAAGTAACAAGATGGCCATGTTGTGCAACTCAAACGGAACCGGGCTTTGCGAATCTTGGATGGATGAGTGTTTAGCGAAAGGTAAGTCGCCAAATTACTTGAAATCCCATGCATAAAGATGAACACAAAGAAGTTGAGAGTGCTCAAAATTTGCCAATACAAGCTTAATCATTTATTGGATTTCGCCTTTGCTGACTACCTTAGTTTGGTGAACATCAGAATAGCTAGATAGGTGAAATATGTTTTGTTATGTTAAAATTTGATTTTTTTTAAATAATTTATAGATATATATGTCACTTACATTTTTAAAAATATTATAAAACAAATACTTAAAAATAGAAAAATTCATGTACAGATAAAAAATCGTTCTTTTATCCCATATAAGTTCTCATATTTTTAAGTATTTTTTTATTTCAATTAAAAAAAAAACTTATTTATTACTGAATTATAAACACTCTAATTAGACCTCTACGTAGCTAGTTGCTGAAAAAATAACAACTCCATAACTATGACAAAGTAGCTAGGAAAAGACAAAGAATTAATATGGATGGAATGTCGGGGTCTATGTGGGCACTGAGTTTGCCTCAGGGCCATAGAGGCGTATGAGTAGGTGCTAAGTTTTACCATGCATGGACCCATTGCTGGTGCACCGAGACCAACGTTACAACTGAAAGTGTGCGTATCATTTTATTTTTTTATTTTTTCTAGGTAACTATGCTTTACCCCTCACCCTTTATCTTTAATCCTATTTAGGACTGGTAATGTTAATTGTAACTGTCAATATCTATACTTAGGGTCAAATTAAACACTCTTAGTGGGATTGAAATCAAATAAATTTTTAACAAAACTCTTCATTATTTCCTCACCCTAAACATTGTCTCTAAACATGCGTTCTAATTCAATGCTATTATTTTTAACAAATTTCAGAAGAGACTTGTCAAGGATATATATATATATATATACATGATGTAAACGCCGTTGCATATGAGTTTTTGGGATAATTGAATCATCAAAATCTCAAAAAGACTCATAGACATTAGTGGGCCCCATGACATAACAGTTAGGGTAACGAGAACCATAATGAACATTTTTATCTCAAATATTCTCAATAGGAAGACAATATAAATTAGATATATTTATTTAGAAATTGAGAATTGTTGGAAGATAATTTTATTTACTTTTCTTTGATAATTTTATTTAATTTTCTTAAATAGTAAGATTTTATTTTAATATTTTGTTTCAACTCTAACCTACATAGAAGTTAGGAGTTATAAAAGATTGAGAAGTTTTTATTATTGATCGAATACCGCTAGCTTACGTTAATATTTCTCAATTAATTTCATGACGCTGAATTCATGGACTTTGCTTAGCAGATTTTGTATCAACTAGCTAGATAGGAAACAAATCAAATCGTCAATCAATATCCGCATGAACATCAAGAAATTAATATACATATATAAGATATATAGATAAGAATAAGCAGATAATTATACGAGCATATATATATATACGTGGATGTATACTGATTATGCGTCACCCCAATTTGAAAAACTAAGATTAAATTGGAATATTATTATATTACCTTCCAAATAATTTGTAATTTGATAAGCCGCAAGTTGTTTTTTCTCCTGATTGGATTCTCTATTCTAGACCCCAGGTGTTGCATCGGCCAGCCCAACTACTACTAAAAGACCATTAATTAATGCCATACAAAATTAAAATTGGTTCCAAGCAAATTAACCAGCTGGCCGGTCCAGTCTCTGTGTAATCTAAGCATATTTATGCCCCCCTGGATTGTCTCATATATAAGGCACAGAATGCAGTAAAGATTAACATTGGAGTGTCTAAAATTCAGAGACTCTGTACTGACGTGTCCGACCTCACTATTCTACTGATTCTTTATGGTCAGACTTCTTGGGCAAGTGCTTAAGCAGATCTTTATAAAAAATGAGGTATTAATTAAACTAAGTTTGGTGACTTATTTCTGGCAAGTATGGACAAAGGGGAAAGATTTCTCTAGTGGGTGTTTTGCTAAGCAATATCTACTTGCCTCCTATCTTTGTATTTTCAGTATTTATAGCTTCATTCGCATGTATTGGCCGTGCTCGGTAATTATGAGTAATGATACAACAATGGTTTAAACTGCACTACATAGTCGGCGCAGATATAACTGGGGCCGTAATCTAAGTTTAGGCTTACTTTTCTAACCCTTCATAAATGCGACAAGAAAAGTAGCCGTTTTCCTAACTACCACATTGTCTCCCCTTGGATGCGTGCCACGTGCCTCAGTCAGTTGCACGCCACGTGCTTTGATATTATCCTCCAAACATGATTAAGTAACACAACTCTAAAAAGAAAGATGTGACTCCAAATTGACACGATTTGTTCTAATTTTAAATTGAATTAAATATTTAACACGTTAATTGAATTCTAAAATATCTAGCATAAGCACACGAATCGAAATGAATTATGAATCCAAACACCTTAGAAGTTTTCCTCGTGATCACAACATATATATATATACACACACATATCCTAAGCTTATTACTATGTTAAAATCATTTTCATGAGTAGCGAATTTTGAGACTTGAGGAGAATGATTCAAGGCGGGCCTAGAAATTCAGACGTAGGTTTCAGAAGAAACATTTTCAAATCCAATCTACTTTTATTTAGTCTGGCTTAAAAACTAAGGAGCAACTGGCAGTCTAAATATAATGAAATTCACATGTCACCAACCAATTTTGAATTGTTCCCTAGACAAAATATCCTTTCGAAACCTCAAAAATCTTTATAAATCTCAATCCGACATTTATATATATATATATATATATCCATCTAGCTATAGCTAGCTACCCAACTCGAGGCAAACGACTTTCTTCTCTTCAAAAGCATGTCTAAGGAAAACGTGCAAATCCATGCTCTGGAAAAGTACAGAAGTCGTGGAGATAGAAAGATGAAGTCATCAAACCATGGATTCCTATCGAGGCACCTGAAGAAAGTCTACCCATTTGGCCTCCAGAAAAGGGGCTCATCTCTCTCGTCGTCCCTTTCTTCGCTATCTTTATCTCTATCTTTGTCACAGATCTCAAGCGACTCTTCTCTCACCGATTGTTCCCTTCCACTTGATCAGAAAATCTCATTAGCACTGCGACGGATTGCTCCAACTGAAAGAAGAGAATTCCCGGCTGTGGTGCCTAAAAATGTTGAACAACAACGTAGTCCAGACCCCACAGGTGAAGAAGGCTTGAAGAGGTGCAATTGGATCACAAAGAATAGTGGTAATTAATTAATAATAAGTCATGGTGATCTATTAAAATTACGAAGAGTAATGCCATGTGATAAAGAAAATTATATTAGAATCATTTATTACTTTTTTTTTTATTACATTAATATCATTGTTATTTTGCTTATTCAAATCTAATTTTTCTTTTTGCACGCATTAGTTACAAATATTTCGAGATATATTGATTTAAACTCTTCTAAAAATGTCGTTTGGGTATCAAAATTAAAAACTGACTTCTTAAAATTTTACATAAACTGAGAAGTATACATATTAAAATTACAAATATATTCTCTTAAATTTCCTTAGTTTTTATGAATAAAAGGGATAAAATTAATTAATTTTTTAAACCCGGCAACCTAAAAGTAACTTTTAATACCCAAATCAACCCCAAACTTTTTGGATAATTGATAGTGGTTTTATATGTTACTTATCAACTACCGAAAATATATAGGAAAAGAGAGGAATAAAAATTGTCCTTAAATTATTAAAGATTCTCCTACTACTTAGTGGTTGAATGTGTGATATAATTAGCTTAATTTTCTAGTTAATTCATATTTCATTTTTAGACATGGTCTCTGCGGCGGTGGTTACAACTGCACTTCTGCTTTCAGGATTAGTAATAATAATAGCACCAATATATACCACCTGCTATAATTACATATTAGAATATTAATCAAACATTATATGCACCGAGCAATTCCCACATTAAATGATGTAATCTACTCGATTATTTTCCGCTGTGTTTTCTATGTATCTGCCTACCTAGCTATATATTATAATATAACCATCAGCAAAATGAACAAAATAACATCAGTTAACATATATATATATATAGGTAAATAGTTCATGCAGGCACGCATACTTAGAAAACTTTTTCTGCAGATAAAACTTATGTACAATTTCATGATGAGTGTTGGGGAGTTCCAGTTTATGATGACAAGTAAGTCGTTTCTTTCTATCATTTTTTTTTTTATGTTTTGTCAGGTTTGTATTACAAGTTCTTTTATTGTTATGGATCGATATAAATTGGTCTTTAACTGGAAAATATTATCACACAGTCAATTGTTTGAGCTGCTAGCGATGGCTGGCATGTTGATGGATTTCAATTGGACTGAAATTCTCAAAAGGAAGGAACTATTGAGGTATTCTTATCAGTTTTCTGACCATCTATGCTAAGAAAGTGAGGGTAAAGTACCCTAAATCTTATGTGAGCTTTGTTCAGAAGTTGGACAATATCGATCTCTCGTATTTGAAAAATTACTCTAGATAAATGGCACCAACGAGAATGTGTTAAAAGTAGGGGATTTCAAAATAATTTCTAAAATGAGGAGAGTATTGTCTACCCACAAAAAAACTGAGATTAATTACTCAAAAAATAAATTAAATATTTCTTCTTCTGTTATTTTTTTTTTCAACTTTTTTTTTTTTTACGCAAAATTTGGGTGATCAATATCTTCAATAGGATGCAATTTTATTATAGTTAACAAGCATTCATATGAATTCAAGTTCATATTTTTAAAATAGAGAAGCTTTTTCTGGATTTGATCCCAACACTGTCGCCAAAATGGGAGAGAGAGATCGCTGAAATTACCTCCAACAAAGCAATAATGTTGACAGAGAGCAGAGCAAGGTGCATAGTAGACAACGCCAAGAGTATAACGCAGGCAAGTTTGGGTACTTCATTTCTTTACGAGTTTTCAAATACAAGTTTATTAGTTTAACTTAAATAAATTCAATATAATTTAATTTCTCAGTTACAACTTTTTCACTTATATTTTAATATCAAATCTATTAATTTAAAATATCTAGTCTATTATTCAAATGGAAGATAACGAGTGTACTTATATAGCTAGTGATTGTTGTCTAAATGCAGATTGTGAAGGAGTTTGGATCATTTGGAAGCTTCATGTGGGGTTATGTAAACTATAAACCAGTGATAAACAGATTCAGACACGCACGAAATGTTCCTTTGAGAACCCCCAAAGCAGAAGCCATTAGTAGGGACTTGTTGAAGCGTGGATTTCGGTTTGTGGGTCCTGTGATTGTCTATTCGTTCATGCAAGCTGCAGGGATGACAATCGATCACCTCGTCGACTGTTTTAGGTTTAGTGAATGTGTAAGCCTTGCAGAGAGACCATGGAGACTCGTCTAAATTAACTCTTGCCAAAAATTAATTTCACAATAAATAAATAAATAAGAAAAGTAATTAAGATATATTGCCAAGTTTTCAAAAATAGAAGTATTGGCTTTCTACTTGCACAGTTATTTATTTATACACAAGTTTGGTTTCACTTGCTTTGTTTTGTTTTGTTTTTGTTTTGTTTTTTTTTTTTTTTTTTTCCCTCGATTATTGTATAAGTTCCAAAGAATCCCAGGTTTTGATTCTTGAAATGCAGTGATTTGGATGTCCTCTCTTGTTATGTATATATATTTAACTGCATAGATTCTTGTTTGATAGGATTTCAATTGATTAAGGGGTCATTTGTTATATTTGTTTTGAGTTCATTTTTTATTTTATAATTTTAAAAATAAAAAAAATAATTTAAAATACAAAATAAGAAAAATATCAAAACACGAAAAGTAGAAAATGTCAAACTAAATATGTTTTTTATTTTCCTTAATTTGGAATTTTAAAAATATAAAATAAATAAAACAAAAAATAAAAAACAAAAATAAAAAACGAAAAAATAGAAATGCAAACCAAATGGTACACATGGGCTCAGATATCAATTGTTAGGTGATTTTGGGGTTCTCTCATCCCAAAAACTAATTCATACGGTGAGAGTTTTCCTCACAGTTATATACTGACTACCAACCCCTTTCAAAACAGATGTAGAAACCCTAACATTAATGTAATTTTTCGAACTCCTTCATTCCTATTATATATATATATATATATATATTTGTTACATCCTATTACATATATCTGTTATTTTTTATTATCATTACAAACAATCATTATCATTTTTTTTAAAATCATATAACTTTTAACGTTTATGTGTGTGTATTTATATGCGTACGCACACTTTTTTTTTTTTTTTTTTTTTTTGTGAAGCTAATCAATGTCGTACATACCTTGCATCAAATGTTACACTAATATAAGAATCTTTATTAGGGATAGCCATCTCAGCCAATTCATCCATAACCTACCCGATCATTGCCCCGAATGAGTACAGGAATTCGGGCATTTTTTAGGGATCGAGTAGGGTATGGGGACATTTTTTAAAATATTTGTGGGATCAGGTAGAATACGAGTATAAGTATGTCCCTTAACCTGTACCTTACCTGATCCCCAAAAAATTTTCAAATCCTCTAACTGACTTCTGTTAATGGCCTTAGATTTGAATCTAGAAACTGAAACTTGAATTGATATGTGATACTTATGCAGTTATGTATGAATCTAGAATTTGGACTTAATATTTAAATAATTAGGCTTGTGGAATTTGGAATTTTTAGATTTTGGATTTGATTCTTGAATCTATAATATAGAATTTAAAATTTTCTTATTTTTTCTTTTTCTATTTCAAGTACCTAATTCCCCACGAAGATCCCCCTTCCCCATTTGGGGCAGGAATAGAGGTTAAAAATAAATCTCCAGTGAGGATCGAGTAAAGTACGGGAATTGATTTGAATTCGGAGATCGGGTACGGGGATAAACATACCCATCGCCTATCCACCCCATGCCCATCCCTGATCTTTATGTTCTTGCGACCACTTTATCCATAGCATCATTAAATTAGCAAAAAGTCAACTACGTAAGCAGTTAATCTAAAGTAAGGTTGATAATATTTCATGCAATTCGAATGTGATACAAACGCTTATATTTGAACCAATTGTCCTAAGCTCATTAGTCATAACTCTTAACTTCTCTAAAAAAGATTAGGAGTTTGACTTTAAAACTTAACAAATTTTAGAAGTTCCTCACACAAGGCATAAGTCTTGAATTTAATTAATTCCCATCACTTGTGGGTTGTTGTGCAAGTCCCCAATTTACTATCGGCTACACGTTTCATTGAGCACTTCAATAAATCGGTAGGATTTTAGGTCACAAAAAAATACTGATATTTGAAATTGTCATGAATTTAATTTAATTATTAAATAAATTAATTATTTAATATGTTAATTTGATTTTAATATATTTAAACATAACTACAACTAAACACAACTATAAACACAGAAAGATCCGTGGACTCAAATTAATAATAACCCACCCCTAATTGAAGTACCAACAAGGATCCAAATAACCGGGCCTTAAGTTGAGTGCAGAACTTACAGACCACTACGAAAATAATTCGAAAAATTGTATCCAAGTCATACTTGGTAATCTTTTAAGGCTATTAGTCATACCAAAAAAAAGTATTGCTTTTAAGTCACATTAATGTGAAAAATTTTGTATTTAAGTCAGACTTTTGAGTGGGTCCCACGAGTTTGTTTTGAATATAATTTATCATATGACTTAAATCCTCTTTTTTCTATAATTAACTGAGATGAAGTTGCCGAAAATTATGGAATCGGGAATCACGTTTTTCGTTTTTGTTTCATTCCTTATAAATCGCGTAAACAAGCATATAGTGAGATAAAAGTCTGTTAAAGGATTATATACGAAGGAATACATACGGATTACGCAAGGTTGTGCTGTGAGATTAACTTCGGTCGAAGGAATACATACAGATCTGGATTACACATTTGGGTGAGTTTGTACTGTGAACGATTTCGGTCAGTCATGTCTTCGAATTTGACGCTGCTATGTAAGTTTGGTATAGAGACTTTTGTAGTCAATTTGAACTGTGAAATGTCATTTTCAGATTTTGCGTTAAATGTGTGTGAGAATTGGTCGAGTTTGAATTTGGAAAATGTGTCATTTAATTACTCAATCCATGAACATCCTTCATGTTTTCTGAGAAACGATGTTGATTTTAAAAATATGATGATGTTGGCTCGCATGGTTGGTTTGTGTTATATATCGATTGATATTTTTTTCGATAGTTTGAACACAGTACCGATCCAAAATAGTACCGGTACTGTTTCCAGTAATTCCGATACTGTTTCTAATAGTGTGCCAATTGGCGATGCTGATACTGGTCTGGATTCGTATGATGATTACTGTGATGTTGATGTGTATCGTAGTTCAATTTCAAGCCGTAAGGATAAACCATTGTTGTATTCTAATTGGTCGTCATTAATATTGAGAGTGGGACAGGAATTTGTAAGAGGTGTTGATGAGTTTCGTAATGCAATTTGTCGATATGCTACAGAGGTTGGCTTTGAACTTTTGTATGAGAGGAATAACAAGGATATAGTCGAAGTTGTTTGTGCAAAAAAGTTCGCTGAAGGGTATCCGTGGTCAATTGTTGCATCGTTATCAAAAGTTAATCGTAATTTTTACATAAGGAAATTCAACAATGTTCACAGTTGTGGTCCGACAATTATTAGGGATGGGTCTAAGAGGATGAGCAGGAAATCTTTGGGTAAGTTGATTGTTGATCAGGTAGCATTAAAACCTTCAATGTCGTCGGTCGACGTTATTATATCTTTTAAAAACAACTATGGCATGAAAATTAGCTATGATAAGGCTTGGAGTGTTTTAGAGAAAGCTAAAGACATGATTTATGGTGACTATGCTGATTCGTTTAATCACTTAAGTTGTTATGTCAAGGCTGCAATGGATCTTAACCCAGGCAATCATATTGTGTTGGATGTGGATGACGGTACAAACCGATTTAGACGGTTATTTGTATCATTTGGGGCTAGTATACGTGGATTCAAATATTGCAGGCCTATCATTTTTATTGATAGTACTTTCTTGAAGTCACATTTCAAGGGTATTCTGATGGCAGCTACTGGTAAGGATGTGAATAATAGTATGTTAATGTTCATAATTTTGTGCGGTACTATTTTTATGTAGTACTGTTTTATTATGTGGTACTGTTTTAGTAAAATGTAGTATCGTATAAACACAGTACCAAATGTATCTAGTATTTAAAGACCACAAGTACACCATACAAAAAATTGTACTGTTTTTATGCGGTACTATTTTTGTGCGGTACTATTTTTGTGCGGTACTGTTTTTATGTGGTACTGTTTTATTATGTGGTACTGTTTTTAGTAAGATGTAGTATCGTAAAAACACAGTACCAAATGTATCTAGTATTCAAAGAATGGTAATATTTTTATGCAGTACTGTTTTTATGCGATACTGTTTTTGTGGGGTATTATTTTTATGCAGTACTGTTTTATTATGTGGTACTGTTTTTAGTAAGATGTAGTATCGTATAAACACAGTACCAAATGTATCTAGTATTCAAAGACCACAAGTACACCATACAAAGAATGGTACTGTTTTTATGCGGTACTGTTTTTTGCGGTACTATTTTATTATGTGGTACTGTTTTTAGTAAGATGTAGTATCGTATAAACACAGTACCAAATGTATCTAATATTCAAAGACCACAAGCACAACATACAAAGAATGGTACTGTTTTTATGCGGTACTGTTTTTATGCGATACTGTTTTTAATTCGATACTGTTTTTATATTCATCTGCAGGGTTATTCCCATTGGCATTTGCTGTTGTTGATTCAGAGAATTTCGATAATTGGTCTTCGTTCCTTGGTCATTTGCGTGAGATATTGAACCCCTCTGAAGATTTTACATTTATTTCCGATAGAAATCCTGGATTGATGGAATCTTTGCCAATTAAGTTTCCTACATGTCATCACTTTTTCTATCTACAGCATTTGAAGAACAATTTAAGAGATAAATTTAGTCGTGGTAACAGATCTAACGGATCTCGTGAATACATTGTGAACTTGTTTTGTCAGTGTGCTTATGCTCCTACAGTTGCAGCATTTAAGGAGAAGTTAGATGTTTTGAAGAGAGAAGGGGGTGCAATTGTTGATAACTTGTTGAGTGGATTGCCTATACAAAATTAGACTAATGCGTATTCTTATAGTAGAAGGTATGGTGAGATGTCTTCAAATGCCATTGAATCTTTTAACTCATGGATTCTTGATACAAGAAATATGCCAGTTGCACATTTGGTGGACAAGATAAGGGTTAAATTAATGAAATGGTTTGCCATAAGAAAGCTCGATGCTGCAAAGTGGAATGGTGTGCTATGTCCAAGAATGGAAGATAAGTTTAATGCACTTGTTGATGCTGGTAGAACATGGACCATCAAGATGTGTTCAGATAGTATTTATGAAGTACTTTCTAATCCTTCAACAGCTGTTGATTTGGTGAATTGTACATGTTCTTATTATGGTTGGCAAATTTCTGGTGTCCATGCTCTCATGCATTTGCTGTTATTGGGAGGATTAACAGACCTTTGAGTGAGTTTGTTGATGAGTACTTTCATGTTGATAATTACAAATTGGCATATGAAGGTGTGATTGTTCCAATACCAACAGATATAATCCAAGAGTTTGCAGACTGTAATAGTTTAATATTACCTCCAATAACACGGAGATCAGCTGGAAGGCCGAAGAAGCGTAGGATTAGATCAACTGGTGAGCTTGTACGAAAAATTCGTTGTGGTCGTTGTGGTCACATGGGCTCTCATAATAAGAAGACTTGCAAAGAGCCGTTGAGTTGAATTGTTTTTTTTTTCCCAAAATTATGCTGTGAAGAAGTCTGTTATTGTTTGTTTCTTATGGTACTGTTTTTGAATTAATAATGAGAATGAGTATGTTTCAATCCATTTTGTGATTGTTATTTATTCAGCGATATTCGTTTTAATGTTGGTATTGAGAATGACAGCAGTATAAAACAGTACCGGTACTGTTTATATTAATACCGATACTGTTTGTAATAGTGTATCAATTTTAGATTTGCAGACAATACCGTTGTCATTCTTATATTTAAAGGACATAAAAATTTGTTGGTGACAATAGTTATAAGTGTTTTCACAAGTAAACTTCATTTGCAATAAGTTGGTATTGAGATACTTCATACGAACAGTACCGATATAAAACAGTACCGGTACTGTTAATATTAATACCAGTACTGTTTCCAATAGAGTATCAATCGGCACTATTTGTAGCACTATCAACATCACAAGAATCAACATCCTAAGAATTATCATACAAATCGCAAAAACCATGACTATTTATGATAGCAAAAATAGTACCATTAACTGAACATTGACTATTTGTATTAGCATAGCCTGTTCCATTCAATTTACAGAAAAAAAAAAAAGTTTGAATATACAAGTATGTTGTTAAAAAGAAATAGAGTGTGAACTAATACTGTTTTAATTACAATCACAATGTTTGTACATCACTAATGGACAGAAATTGTGATCGCATCTTGGCTCTGTAAGCTTGTACAGCTTCTTCTGAAAGCATCGATTCAAGTAGTTCGTCATTTGATATGCATTGCATTACGTAGCACACCATTGGCCCACAGTCAACACTGCACACAAGATGTCATAGGTTGTAAGAATTTAGTTAGAGGTGTTCAACAATTTGCATGAATAAAAAAGGGTGTAGCTTACGTTGTAGATCCTTGTTGTGGGCAATTTACTGCAGAAACAATTGGGTATTCGAATTCCATGCTGGTATGTTCAATGTTTTTTGTTATTAGATCATTGATGTATTGGTGTTTAAGTTTCGATTCCACATACTCTTTCTGATACAATGCGACAAATGTGGAGACAATATCAGTTTTAATAAATAGTACCGGTACTGTTGTAAATAGTAGAAAAGAGTACCAATGAAATTATGTATAAACTTTACACACAAAATCTTACCACTTTCCTTGCATCCTCAAGATACATAACTTTGGAATTTGCTCTACGTGGTTTCATGGAATTATAATGTATCTATGTCCACGTGTCTCTATCCAATACCAAAAGGGTCCAATGGTTGGGATCAACAGGGATTCTCGTTCCACTTGTATTCAAAGGGAATACAAGTAGTCTGTATGTATCAGATAGTTGCAGCTTTTGATCAATATGAGTTTCTCGAGCTGCATGATGTCGCTCAACTACCACAAATGTCTGCAACAATAAAAAATGCATGTTGTCAAATACCACATGCTTGCGGTACTGTTTCTCCTAAGTTGCATGCTCTCACAAAAACAGTACCGAATGATTGTAGTATGCTAACAATAATATGAAAATAAAAAAGAAGTCTCATATCCATCGCATGGCTGACAGTACCATATGGATGACAGTACCATATGTATGCGGTACTATTTTTTGTATAAGATGAATGCTAGTTGAAAAATAGTACCAAACGATAACAATATGAAAACAGTACCAGATGAATGCTAGTTGAAAAACAGTACCGAACGATTATAGTATGTAAATAGTACCATATGAATGCTAGTTGAAAAACAGTATCGAATGATTATAGTATGCAAACAGTATCACGTAACTAAAAAAGAAGTCATATCCATGCCATTTGCTGACAGTACCACATGGTGGAAAGTACCACATGTGTGCGGTACTATTTCTTAAAACATTTATACTCTAGAAAAGAGTACCGAATATATATAGTATGCAAAAAGCACAATTAAACACAAAAATATGTCACATATCTTACCCAACACAAACTGCTGAAATATAAACATATTTTGGGGAAAGTGCTGTGGACTGATTCCTGTTGTGTTGATTCCAGATAGCGTGCATGACAGTCAATTAGCTGGGCAAATATTGTGATTAGTAAATATCAGATTAATTTGTTGAATTTAAGAAATAGTCAACATACTTTATTAATTCTGTAGAAATATAAGTTAATCATATATGCTTACCATGTTTGATATACTCTCATTTGCTATGAGGTTGTAGATATCTTTAATGCTGATCATGCAGAGTGGTTCATTTGGTACAGCCCAAATAGTTGCACTGTGTTGTGTGTATACAGTGAGCAGTGAGATGTCAACAAGATCAGCCAAAAAAAATAACAACAACATAAGTTAAGTTTGAAATGTTTATGTTAACAGTAACAGATAAAGGAATAACAGTACCAATTATTGTAAAAAATAGAGAACAGTACCAGATGATAGCAAGTAATTTTTTTTATAATTGATAAGTAATAAAAAAGAAAGAGTTAAATATTGTGCAAGTAATTTTTTTATAATTGATAAGTAATAAAAAAAAAGAGTTAAATATTGTCTTACACTTTCCCCTCATTATCAATGAGTTTTAAGATCCGTTCCTTTTCTATGTCTGATAGATGTGTGTTTTGTTGAAAAGTTGAAATAATCTGCTTAAGTGAAGGTTGCTTGGGCTCGAATTGATGTGTAGACAGTTGTAGAAGATCAATGTCTATAACGTCAGATTCTATATCTTTCGGGACAACTGCCGCAGTGTCTGCCTTTTATTTCTTGGCAACCTTCTTTTTACCACTGTATGTGAACTCAGGATCTCTTTTCTTTTGGCGTGTTTTGTCCTTAAGCCTTTTGTACATTGAAGGTGGTTTGTTTGCAGCTGGAGTTTGTTGTTCATTGGTATCCGACTTCTTTGGCCTTTTAGTTGCTGCATGTTTTTGCGTCACTTGGTGGACACTAGATTCGACAAGTTCAGACCTTAATAATTCAACAACTGCATTTACATTATCAAGTTCTGCCTTTAGGTTTGTGTTTTGTAGGTTGAGATTTTCATTGTCAAGGAACAACTTTGTCAGAATTTCATCATTTTCCGCTATTTGCTTCTGCAATTCAGCAATTTTATCATCTTTTTTCTTGACTTGTTACTCCAGCTCTTCTATTTGTTCTCGGTTCAAAATTGATAAAACTGAAGCAACTGGATCATTGTTTTGCTGAACTGGTACTGTTTCTGCTGATGTAGCCTCTCTTGCCTCTTGGTTTGGTTCCTCTTGTTCTGGTGCCTCTTGTTCTGGAACTTTTTCTGCTATTTTGTCTGGTAAGGTGCCTTCATCAGATTCTGGTACTGTTTCTGGAAGAATTTCAGCTATGACAGGGGGAACAGTACCAGATTGATCGAGTTCAGGAGTACAAGACACCTCTTGTTTTCGCTCGCTTTCAATTGTCTTGTTTAAATGCACTATGTTTGTCTTCAGTTTTTTAAGAATATCAGAAATTAGTAATTCATCATCACTTGTTTTTTCTGACCCAATGATGTATTCTTCTATTTCTATCCTTTCATCATCATCATTATATTGTTGTTGTCCATCCTCCTCCTCCTTGTCATCCTCCTCATCATCATCATCAAGATCAGGTACAATTACCTGATATTTTGTTCATCAATTATAGAATTCATTAGTATGTCCATGAATACATTGTTGAATTTAGAATGATTTTTATTTATCAGATGCAAACAGCATCATGAAACACAAAAAGATGTGACAAATACAAATAATAGCTGACAGTACCACACGGATGACAGTACCACATGTATGCGGTACTGTTTTGAATAAAATGCATGCTCATTGAAAAACAGTACCAAATATATCTAGCATTAAAACAGTATCATAAACACAAAAAAATAGTACCGCATACATGAAAAAAAAAAAAGAGGTCACAAATGCAGAGAATAGCTGACAGTACCACATGTCTGCGATACTGTTTTGTTAAGAATGCATGCTTTTTGAAACACAGTACCTAATGCACGGATGACAATAACACATGTATGCGGTACTATTTTTTGTATAAGATGAATTCTATTGGAAAAACAGTACCGAATATTCTTAGCATGCAAACATGATTTATTTTATCAGAAATAGTACCTGATTTTTATTCAACTTTTTGAGATTTATTGTTTTCAATGCATTGGACAATGGCTTGAGATCCCAGACTAGACATGTAGGTGTTGCACTCTTCTGTACTTGTTGGACCAGAGTGGTGTGCTCACAAATCCAGTACTGCATTATTTGTTAGGGCTGATTAGTTGAATGAAGTTCATAAGACAGTACCAACATATAATATAGAATATGATATGAAAAAGTTACCAGCAACATCATGACATAGCCTGCAACACCTTTGTTCGTAGAATCTGAGCACAAACTGTTCTCTAAGAATTCCAGTATATGTGCACTCTAGTTGTATTGGCGAATTTGATCCAAATTTTCAACCAATGTAGTGTAGTGCCACGACAATGAATGTCTTTTGTTAGGGACAAACAACGTTGCCAAACAGAACAGTGTCAAAAGTCTTGCAACATCTTCTCTGCGAATGCATGTTTGCTCTTCAGCAGCCTGCCACAAAGCATCAGATATATTTTGTTTCTTAATTCGTCGCAACCCAGAGAATCTACAAGAGACGAATTCAGTGCCTGGCCTTGCGATTTTTTTGACATTGTCTATCAATTGTTCACCATCTTCTATTGCAAACATTGTTCGCAACTCTTTCTCTCTAATGCAAAGCTTTATTCCACCTAAGTTGAAAGCTTTGGACTGTGGGTCAAATGTTTTGATGATTTTTTCCACATCAACATCGCTTTTTCTCGAGTAATTTTTGTTAATTTCACAGTTTAAAATAGTGAGAATGAGCTTCCAAAATGGAGAATGTTTAAGATATACATGGTGTGCTTTTGTCAAGTTGATGGTTTCAACTTCATTAATGACTGAGATTAGGTTCGAACGGTACTGGATATTCACCATGTTTGATTTTGTATGAGTGTGATTGCAATACCTGTAATTCGTAACATTTATTTTCTGTTAGAGATAAAATGCACGCTCATCTAGATACAGTACCACATCTATGACAGTACCGCATGTCTGACAGTACCACATCATGCGGTACTGTTTCACAAAATATGCTTGCTTTGCAAAAACAATACTGAATGATTATATCATGCAAAAAGTACCATTAAACAAAGACAAGAATCACACATCCAATGAAATGACAGACAGTACCGCATGTATGACAATACCATAGTCTGCAGTACTGTTTTGTTTAGGATGCATGCTCGTTCGAAAATAGTACCGCATGACTCTATCATCCAAACATCATATTTAAATACAAAAATAATTCACATATCAAACGAATGACCGACAGTACCGCATGTATGACAGTACCATAGTCTGCGGTACTATTTTGTTTAGGATGCATGCTCGTTCAAAAATAGTACCGCATGACTCTATCATGCAAAAAATAGTACCGCATAACTCTATCATGCAAACTTCACATTTAAACACAAAAATAGTTACAAATATCAAAAGAACGACCGACAGTACCGCATGTATGACAGTACCACATGTCTGCGGTACTGTTTCATATTAGACTATTGTAAAAATAGCAACGATTATACGTTTTAGGAGAAACTAAATACATAATACAGTACCACAAAACCTGTTATTAGAAAGATAATCGAAAACCCTAAACAGTACCACACAATAAATATTCAAACTCTCGATATGTGTTTTATCGAAAAACCCTAAAGAGTACCTTTAATCGAAAATAGTACTTGTTTTATTGCGGAGGACTGTAATGTGTGGATTTGCTCAGCGAAAAGTTAGGGATCGATTGAGGCTTTATTTGGAAGAAGTTTTGATTAGTTTTTAGATGATTTGTGACGATTTTTTAAAGTCGCGGAATGTTTCCGATAAAACAAAGGAGTTTCAAATAATAGGTTTTGTGAGTGAAAGATGTGCGAGGTCCTTTTTTGTCTTTTCGTTGCAAATATGACTTATTCACAAATAATTTTTAAGGGAATAACTTAAATCCTTAAAAGTCCATAAATTGCGACCAGCCTCCAAAAACCCCAAAATAATTCCTTAACTGACTATCTAACTATCTATGCTGACAGCCTGAACCAATGTTTTAAAAATTGGACCGTTCATCGAACCGGAAAAGCGACCGGGTCACGGGTCAGTGGTTCAACTGTGAGTTCAACCAGAATTGAACCGGAGTTGAACCGTGACGTCATAAATATATTTAAATATATAAATAAAATATAAAAATATGTTAAAATTATATAATAATTTTAAAAACTTATATTTTTTTTATATATTTTTTACTCTATTTTGTTTTACTAATAAAAAGTGTCAACAAAATGTGTTATAAAATAAAATCATTTAAAACTAATATATTATATAAGTAAACCAAGCTAAAATAAGAAATAATAAGCATTAGTGGCTTAGTGAGATAGTAGTACTTTACCACAAAATTGACCCAGGTTCAATTCTAGGCTGGTGCATATTAGTTTAATTATTTTACCATTCAAAAAAAATTAAAAAAAAAATCCTAGTTTGCCGATTGAACCGGTGGGTCACCGGTTTTAGACTGGTTCAGTGTCCAACTGGGTTAATTTGGTTAACCGGACTTTTTCTTGGCCCGGTTCCCGGTTGAACTAGTGGATCCGGTCCGGGTTTTAAAACAATAACATGAACCCTCATTGTTTGATTGCAAAAACCCTAGAGACCACATTTGAGCCTCGTATATAATAATTTTGCCCTGTGAATACTCATATAATGTGAAGCTTTAAAAAGCTAATGTTCACAAAATATATATTGGGTAATTATTCTGCTTAATTTGTCCTATCATATATGCATACATACATGCAAGGATGAAGGCAAGATTTTAAGTTTGGGAGGTTAAAAAAATTATAACTGATATTATAAATTATATTTAGTAAATAAAAAATAAATTAATATATATGTATAGATAATACAATTAGTTGACTTTCTAATTTTTGGATTATAAATAACAATTAAAAAAATAATTAAATTTTAGGAACACTAGTTCATAACCTAAATTTTTGAATAAATTTTTTTAACTTAAAAATTTATATGTACTATTAGTGATATTTTCCTAACTAAGATCAATTATTTTTTAAAATTTTAAGGGGTAGAACCATAGTATAAATTTATTTTAATCAAAAATTTATATATACGGATGGTATTTCCTAAAACTTGGGGGCCAAGGCCACCCCTAACCCCCCTAGCCAGCTAGCTTTGCCCCTGCACATAGATATAAATGAAAGAACGGCCACAAAAGTTGTAACCAAGACAAACATACTCCCAACAATTGGCACTGTCAATAAATTTTTCAGCAATATTGCACCCAACAAATTAATTTAATTAGACCGGATCAGTACAAGTCTCCTTGAGGATGCAGCCTATTCAGCAACCA
Organism: Vitellaria paradoxa; assembly: GCA_019916065.1. Lineage (NCBI taxonomy): Eukaryota > Viridiplantae > Streptophyta > Magnoliopsida > Ericales > Sapotaceae > Vitellaria > Vitellaria paradoxa. The sequence goes on along the minus strand of CM034233.1, from coordinate 21,168,983 downwards.
TGTACATTAGGACTTGATCTTGAGTGGTAGCTAGATGTTTGAGATAGAATTGACCCTTTGTTCTGGTAATGAATGAAGAATCATTCGAAAGAGTGCTGATTTTTCCAATCTCTAGACAGCATGCTCTGCAGCCTCTGCAGGTATACGGTCAGCTATTTATCACATACTAGAAGAGACACAGAAAATTTGTACATTGTTAGTAATATTATGGAGGTATTTAATTGATTAAAATTAATTAAAATTTATTAATTTTTACTAATTTATTATATTTTTTTAATTAAATTTTACTATATATCACTTTTATATCGAATCTTTGTATTTTTACTATACTTTTTGATCAAATTTTTACCAATCAAACACCCTCAATATTACAATTTTTTTTTTCAAAGAAAATGTTGTCAAAGTAATGTGGCACATTTTTAGTACTTTTTTATTTCGATAATTGAGAAACTGACGAGTGATGCTGTTTAAGATGTGTTTAGAGTAATAAAAAGTGAGATAATATAAAATAAAGTAAGATAAGTTTTAAGTTTGTAATTCGTACAGTAAAATCAAAAGTAAATAATTTTTAAAAATTTTAAAAAATTTACAACAAACCAAACAAAATCTTAATTAAAATACTCTAAGAGAAACGTAACAATAATAATTTCATCATATAGATTTCACCATTGCTCTGAGCTCATCCATCCATTTACCTTTTTTAGTGAAATAATATTTGTGAATAAAAATTTGGGGGGGGGGGGGGGCCGCGGAGATTATAAAAAGAAAAACTCACGATGAACAATATGACTCTGAATGGAGAAAGGGGAAGAGATAAGGCACAGAAGAAAGAGAGTTCAATGAACGCCTTGCACTATTTGCTCGGGGGTAAGAAGCTCTTAAAACTTACGGAAGTGTTCAAAAGTGAGGGTTTCACTCTCTTTATTAGGAGAAAAAGCTGGCTTGGAGGCCAAGTCAGAGGATGCAACAGAGGTTTTTTTTTTTTTTTTTTTGGATTTTGAGGGTCGGTATTCCAGTGACATCACATATCATAACCATTAAATTTTAATTTAACGCTTCAAACACATTCAAATATTTTTATATATTTTTTAATTGAAAACATTTCAATAACTTCAGATTATTAAATTTTAATTTAACTGCTCATGCACATAATGTTATGGGATTAACAGCCCCCTCACACAGAGTATGTTATGGGATTAACAGCCCCCTCACACACAGTTTTTTAAGGCTGAGATGGCTAATGATGGGGCGTGGAGCGATGGGGCGTGAAGCAATGGTGCTTAAGCTGCATTTATGACGAGCCTATACAAGCACGCTTACGATACCCCTTATCGCCATTCTAAAAGAAAGCTATGTGAAATTAATCAGGAAAAGATACGTGGCCTTACTAAGGCAAAGAGGGGAGTGTCCAATATTTTGAAACATTAGCCTGGAAAACTATAACTATAACTTAGATGAGAAATAAGTATACTCTAACCGGAATATGTTATCCCAATAAGAGTGAGGCAATATGAAGGTACTAAAAATAATCTTACTACGTAACATATTAATAATTATGAGTGCATTTGGAGTGGCCAAAAGTTAGCTAAAATTGATAAAAATTAAGATTTTGTAATTCATTCAATAAGACAAAAAGTTAATAACTTCTAGATATTTTTAATGTTTTGTAATAAAATTTAGAATTTCAAATAAAACATATTCTTGCAATACTGAACCTTGGCACAGAATACAAAAGCTAATTTTTACCAAAGAATCTCATTTTAAATAATCCAAATTAGAAAGGTGTGACCCTAATCTGGTTGGATTGAAACTACATAGTTAGGAAATTATCTATCTTATTGTGCTTAAATGTTATTAGGAAGGGGATTGAAAGGCAACTTACAGCACTTGTCGCTTCTTTACTGACTCTTGAAACTTACGTCACTATCAGCATTTAATGTCTCACCTACCACAACTCCCAGACTTCAAAAGAAAGGAGACAGATAGTTTAGGAAAACATCTCAATCAAATTCAGATAGTACTCATTTTTCTTTTTGCACTTATAAATATTATAAATATACAGATAATTAATGTATGCTTATTACATATTATCAAATCACTCTATCTTTTAAGTGTTATGAACCTCCGAAAAGATAAAAATCTCTTAGAACTAACTTGCTCGTCGAAGAGTTTGTAGATCAATGAGGTAACTTGCTCGTCAAAGGGTCTATAGTCGGTGACACCTCACCAATCTCTAACCCTAATTTATTTTTCTTTATTTATTTGGAGGGTTTGATTTTGGATTTGGTGGTGTATTCATGACATGCAATGGAAATTTACCCCCATAACTGGGATAGGCATGCGGACCTATTATTTCGAGTATGCCTTTATTACACACATCATTACCGGTATATTTTTACGATAGATTAGCAATTTCCCCCATTAATTAACACATCAACTTGGAAGAGATTTCTGGTATATTTTTTGGGCAGAATATTATTTTCCTTGGTCCATGAGTGAGTGAGTGTAGATTTCTTTCTAAGCAATGACATTGACGGATTGACACCCACAAACATTCATTTCATCTCTTTTCCAGTGTTACCTTATCTGACTGTAGATTCTTCGATGGCTTATCAACCAATGTTAAATAAATCGGTCGGTAGGTACCCAAATGATACAATGTTTTCTTCAAGCAGTAGTCTCTGTCGAACTGAGAACAAATGATGAGAGAGGAGGTCAAATTGAAATTAAGAACGTGATGGACAGTGAGGTTGTTAAAACAGAATTAACTACAAACTATCAGTCTCTGTTTGTTCGACTTATCCCATTATTCAAATCGATTCAAGCTTTCTAGATATGTCTAAGACTAGTAATCAGCCCTTGTGTAGGATTTCATTACACTGATGATACCATACATGATGACAGTAAAATTTCATGGTTCTTGATCCGAGCCTCCAAAAGGTTGGTCCACCGGAAAGAGTGAAACCTGTTCACCAAAAATACCGGTGTGATACCTGTTAAATACTATGTAACAATCAAGTCAACAAAAGTCAAAATATATTTTTGCAAAATAATAATAACGTAAGAATCACATACTTGTGATAGTGATTTCCTTCCTTATTTATAAGAATGGTCTGCAGATTCAGTGATAAAAGTAAATCGGGAATTTTCCTTGATTTATCGTGTTTCCTCCATTCAAATAAGGGAAGTATAAGATTTGTTTCAATCCTAAAATTTCTTACCTAAATTATTGATGATTCCGAATAAACAATCATGGCACAAAATCTGGGATCACGATCAAGAGGATTTTATACACGTGTCTAAATTTAACTCAGCACCTAGTTAACTATCCAAACTGTTGAGATTGGTCCGAGCCAACCCGCCTTTCACAGCTCGGAATGTCAGCTCAAAAATCAGCTCAGAAGGTTAGCTCAGCCTCCTTTCTCCGACAAGACTAAGGGGCATTTATGTCATTTTAATCATATTCGGAAATCTCCATCATCAATACATATATATATATATATATATATATAGCTTCAAGATATTAATTAGAGGGTACTCAACAAACATGTCTGGAGCACCACTTATGTCCTCATTCATCGTCCTACCTATAAGCTTAAAATGCAAGCTTGAAACGAATCAATATTGATAGGTCCTCCCTCCCCACCCCCACAACACACAACTGAAGACAAGTGGGCTATACATGTGATATACACAAACAAATACATTAAAGACAAATCAGATAAGGCCGCCACGTTTGTCCCCATCCAATCCAAACCAAGATTATCTTTCTTAAGTTCTAGACTATTTTTACGTTGATGAGTTTCAGTCAGAAATAAGCAGCCGGCTGAGTACAATCGATGGAGAGACGCTGTCTGATCCAAATGGACTGCTGGTGATGAAGAGAAGCCCTTCACCAAACATATACGCTTGTCGGCTTTCAGGACAACTTTTTGTCACCTAAATTATGGGCCCGTTTGGTTTGCCATTTTTTGCTGAAAATTTTCAAAAATCTCTATAAATCTCTGTTAACTTTATATCGCATCAACTTTTTCTCTCACTGCACGCATTACGAAATCTCTCCAAACTACAATTTATCTCAATTTATCTCATTTTTTCTTACTCCAAACAAACCCTATGTCTTTTTTGCTGGCTACCAACAAAAGTTACAAAACTTCTAATGAATTATTTCATATATGTACAATTCATTGTCCCCATATTTTCAATTTTCACTTGTCTAGCTACAACGCCAGCTCCCACCCACTTGTCACACCATTGACATGCAACAAGATCAGATTGTGAACTGAGGGTCTAAGGCGGGTTCTGCTAATCAGAGCCCTCCATTTCTCTTTACCAACATTCATTCAGCAAATAAAGAATGATTTGAGAGAGAGAGAGAGAGAGAGAGCGCGCGGAAAAACCAGGTGCCTTTACGACCAATGATGCAGACTCCACCCATTGTATTCACCTAATGACAACATCCAAAGAAATAAAGCTATCTAAAAATAGCAATTGACTGGAAGTTTCTATTTTTTGTTTTTTTATTTTTATTTCCTATTTTTTAATTTGAACTCATTTTCTATTTTGTGATTTTGAAAACAAAGAAAACAATTCAAAACACATTTAGTCACTTTCATTTTCAAAATTTGTTTTAAAAAATAAAAATAAATTTACACATAAAATAAAAAAGGGTGAAAAATGTTTCTAAACCAAAATAAAGAAAATAGAGTATTTTTTATTTTCTTGTTTTGGGATCTTTAAAACACAAAACAAAAATAAAAACTAGAAAATAAAAAAACAAACCAAATGTCATTTATTATATAAAAAAATGATATCCTATCAGAAAAAAAAAAGAAAAAAAAATTGATAGAAGTTGTGAAAATGATGCAAAGACTTTTGAGCTTATATATGAACGTTAATTCAAAACAATTGTAAGATATTTTATAATTATAAAATTGTTATTAACACATAATTCAAATAGTTTATTCCAACAATATATTCTGATAAAATAGCAGCACTCCAATGTATAAAAGGCTTACCACTGAACCCCGGATGATCTGAAGGGCCAGTGTTGGACCTTAATTATCATGTGAGATTTTCCTTTGATTGTTGCTTGATAATATCTTTGTTTGCTTTGGATGTCAGCAATCAAGGTAGGCAAGTTCAATTACCGAAAAAAAAAAAGGTAGGCAAGTTCATTTCTGATCCTTCTCTTGAATAATGATTTTTGAACTATCATGATGTATTGTTATGACACAAAAAGACTCCAAGAGTCTTTTCAAAGCCAAATTAAAGATAATTTCAATCCCCAGAGATTAGTTAAGATGTACATAAATTAGTCCAAACACCTTAAGATAAAAAAAAAAAAAAAAAAAAGCCAAGTAAGGCATTGGATAGGATGTGAAATCCATAAACCAAGAACAGGAAAATAACATTAGAATTAAAAATAAAATAAAATAATAATAATAATTAGGTCACATATTAAAATTCAGGCAAGTGTTCTGAAACAGACAACACAAATATTGCTGTTGCTGATATTTGCCATGAAGCGTCTTACATTTCTGTTGCTTCAAAGAGAATCGCATGTGTCAAAATTTAGGATTATTACACGAGTCAAAACTGTTCAAACAATGTTTGTGTTCATCTTGCTTAAAAATTCATTCAAGATTGACTTGTTATAAAATGAAGTCGAGTTTAAATACAATTTATGACTTGTTTGGTTTCGAATTCAATTCAAACCGGGTTTGATAAACTACTATTTAGAACACAGCTCGATTAAAACTTAACTTGAAAACTTAACAAGTTTAATCATAAAACTTGCATGTTTAAACATACTTTTAACTCTGTTAAAATTTTCAAACCAAAATCGAACAAACTATTATCCTTGGCTTGGCTTGGCTTGTTTACACCCTCAAATATGTCATAGATCCATGACACGTTTGCATTAGAGAAAGTTAAGAAAAAATTACCCAAAAAAAAAAGGTTAAGAAAAGATAACAATTCAGAAGCCCAGATCCCAGATTCCCGTTTGTTGGGTCTGGAAATGCAAAACCACCTCTGAGCTGTACCCTTTTCAAGGAAACTAAGAACAAAAGGAATATAAATTCCCAAAAATCTGTTCTATTCTATTTTCTTTGGTTTTCCGGGCAATGGAGGAAAATTTTCCAACGTCTAAAATGTTAAACTTTGAAGTTTGAGCTAGTGAAACCGATAGCCTAGAAACAGCAAAAGCAGACTATGATTCAGTTGAGACTCAAACTTACAGCAGTACAACTTTCCCTACAAATCACCTGCAAATGCAGTTGTGAGAATAGATGAATGTAGAAGTTCACTCCAATATTTTGCAGTACTCTCACATTTGCTTTCTTCTTTTGCAAAATTTGAAGAAATTGCGATAACAGGACAGTAAGCTATAAGAAACATTTTTTTAATGTGATGCACTTTAGATCTGAAAAGCTCCAAAACCAAAAATTAAAAACAAACTTCTTTCTCGCACAAAATGAATACCTCTAAAACCAAGATCATTGTGGTCCCATACTCATAGTAAGAATTTAGCATTGGCTAGTTCCACCATCACTGGAACTTTAGGGGTAGAATTCTTCGAAATCTTGGAACACCAGAACTCAAAAACTAATACACCAAGCTAAACATCACCACTATTATTGCAAAACACATCTAAAAACAAGAATTCAATATTTACGCAAATTTTCTTTTTCCGATTTTTCATTCTACAGATTATTTATCAAACAAGTCCATGAAGAGTGAGTAAAAACAAATCAAATCATGAAACCAAAAAAAAAAGAAAACTGCCATTTCAACTTAGCCCTTTCGCTCAGCTTCCATGAAGAATACTTCTCTCAGCTGCATTGACGAATATTTACAGCATTTGTCCTATTGTTGCTCCCAAGTACAACTTCTTCCGGGGAGAAAACCCATAAAACCAAATCTACTCTAAAGAATCCTCCACTCCCATAAACCTACAGTCTTATTCCTCCTCTACTTCAGGTTGTCTTCCACCAACACGAGTTAAAAACTCAAAACTGGCAAGAAGTCCCGAGCCTCTGCCTCTGCTTCTGACCAAGAGTCACAGACTTTCGCTTGCCAAATGCAGGGTTCAACAGCTCATGGAACTTCTCCAGAAACAGCAACCATTCCTCCTCATTCATGTCTGCTAACTTCACAAAGCTCACACTTGCAGGAAGCTGCTCAGTAGCACTCCTGTGCCCAGATGATGAACCTGCTGGACAGCAGTATTCTGGTTTTGCTCCTGTGAATTTCAAGTATTTCTGGTTCTTGTCCCCCAAACTGGTATTCTTGAGGGATATGGATAGCTTTGACACAGTTGGGGCCTTTTCACACAGCAGTGGGCCAACAAATCCTTTTTCTTCTTCTCCTCCTCCTCCTCCTCCTTCATTTCCCTCCTCTTCTTCAATGCTTTCCTCCAGTTTAGAAAGTGGTAGACATCGGCCATTGCCGCCTACATATCCGAACTGGAACGGTGATCTGGTCAAGAAATCATCTGGTGTCATTTTGGGAGCAGAATCAAACGCTGCTTCTTCACAGTCGATTTCAAATTGAAACTCGTCATCTCCTGCCTCACCCCTGGGAGAAAAGATCTCCCTCTCTGCTACCAGTTTCTTTGCCTCAATGCATAGAATTTCAAGCTCACTGGGCTCTTCATCACCCCTGCGGAACTCCCTACTCATCATCTCACCAATCTCAGCAAGACAGAGTCCAGAAGCAGCAGCTTCCTTGAGGAACATTGTACAAAGAACCAAAACCCGGAGGCAAGCCTCTCGAATCATGGGGAGCTCACTTCGGAGCATCTCAGAGTCCCGAATAGGGTCAAGGTTTTTTATATACTCAAGCTCGTCCTCTGAAAATGGAATTGAAGATTGTGGCCAATGGATCCATTCAAAGTAAGGATCTTCCAAACTTTCTGGAAGGCAAAGGCCATGATCAATTGGAATGAGTTCCACTTGACCAAAACTTCCAACAGAGTCTAGCTTCCTTACCAGAAGATTCCCTGCATGCCTATCCGTGTTGAAAATCCTTATGTCCAATATCCCAATTCTGTGAACAGCAGCAACTGGGAAGCTTGAGGTCCCGTGGTCACTAGCATCAAAATCATGTGGGATAAATTGTTGGAATGATGCAATCTTGCTAACCACCTTCTTGTTTTGAGGCTTGTTTCCATTTACGCCATCATTGACATTGAAGATTGAGTGGGTAATCTTCACTAGAGCAGTTGGCGGTACATTAGCAAAATGGTTATAGTCGAGAAGATAAGCTGCAACTTCTCTACATCCTGTTTCCCCAACCCGCACTGAACGTTTGAAACCTGGTTGACCAAGAGCTTTCCCCACAAAGCCTTTGGGGTTGTTTGGCGCAAAGGGTTCTTCATCTGTGGGCTTCACAATGGCAACACACTCACCCCTGCTGTTTCTGAAATAATATGCACCTCCAAGCCCACCATGAACAGGTATTGGATCAACCCCAATCTTCATTGCCTTGACAATTTCCTTGACAATGTGCTTAGTTCTAGCAAAGCTATCCGAGTGCCCTAATATCTCAATAGGACCACTCCGATCTCTCTGCTGCATTTCCCGTCCAGTAGGTGAAAGACAAGGAGTAGACGAGCTTCTGTGCAGTAAGTTCCGTGTTAGAAGAAGAGGGAAATCATTTCTAACAGCACTAAGGTCATTTTTCAATTCCATATCACCAAATGTCAACAAGCTCTCTTCAGTAGGAACATTAAGGGCAAGCTGCAACCTCCTCTTCACCGTATGTGCATTATCAGTCCGATCTAACTCCATTACCAATACACAACCAGATTCAGTTTGCACAAAAACACGCCTCGTCCCAGCAGACTTCCCTTCCAACCTCTGGTTTTGATGGTAATCCCCGCTAAGCGAGCCGTTGAAAACCTCCACAGCCATCTGTGTCTGGACAGGGCTGTCCAAGTTAGGAGACATGAGAGGAAGAGAAAAATTAAAGCACAAATGGCAAAAGAGGAGGTGGGGGAGGAAGAGAGCTTCTTCCTCTCTCTGGACCAGGCACCAAACTCAGAAGCCAAATAGGATTGAACGAGAAGAAGGTATGATGCCCAAACAATCATTAATCAATCGAATTGGATCTAAACCACTGCCATAAATCTCATAACAGGTAACAATGTAAGCACACTAATGAAGACCGAGAAATGAAGGAAGCCCAATCACAACACTCAAAGACCCATCTGATAAGGCAGAAGAAGTAGGAGAAGGCAATCTGTAAATGAAATAAGAAGGAATCAAATGTGAGAAAATTAAATGATGACATAAATTACTCTACAAAAATAACATGGGAAATCAAATAATTAACGCCGTCATATTGACTGTAAACGTATAAACTTTTAACAAATCAAAGTGAAGAGATTTTTGCACAATCCGATTTCCACTCACTCTAATAAATAACAAACTCACAATGAAAATCACTAGCATGCTCGCAAATCATTAACACATAATCTAAAAACAAAAAAGGCATTTCTTACAGTGTTACAAATATAGCAGGCTAGATAGAAAATCCCTCTGCGTAGAAGATTACTCTAGTAAATTCTTAAAGAAACTCGTCAGTAGTAACAACCACGCGCGCAAGAAGTGGTACGAAGCGGGATCTTTACCCCGAGAACCAAGAAAGTAACGCAAAAAAATTGATACAACTGTAATGCCTCATTCTATCCCTGGTTCGCAATAAATCTTAACATTTCCATTAAAAATTGAATCCAAAAGAATCGATCTTGATACAATTACCAGCTGCTAACAACCAAAACCGACACTGAAATGACCTATATTAAGCTAATTAGGATCCTAATTAAAAGACAGCACATCGTGAAACGCAAGAAATCGAAGCTCTCAACTCACCAGATATCAAGATCTGAGAGAACCACGCACAGGCAGAGCCGACCCGGCGAGTCCGACGCGACAACACGAACCGTTGATCGAATGTTCCCCAATTCAAAGTGCCCAGTGGTTCCGAATCAGAAATATTCAGCAGCTGGTATTTCGATCAGACGGTTGCTAGAACTTGCTATCAGAGCCAAATAAAACCCCCCTCTTACCGCCTTCGTTCTTTCTTCTATCTGTGTGCTGCGTTACTTCCTCTCTCTCTCTCTAACATCTTTATACATAGATATATATACATCAACGTCTATGTATAGACGTTTGTCGTTTGTCACTTAAGCGAACGCTGTTTTTAACTCTGGTCTCGATTTGTCGTGGAATGAAGATCGCAACGGTGAAACCTGGTTAGATAACTAACCCTGGTTAGAGCGAAGGACTGCAGATTGACCACCCTTTTTCTCTCTCTCTCTCTCTCTCTCTCTCGCTCTCTCTCTCACTGAAGTCTGCATATCCAGATTTGGAAGAGTCTAGAACGGCGATCAGATCCGGTGATTTTAGTGTGGTGACGTGATCTGGGCCGTCCGATGGGTAGAGAGGGGGCTGCTGACGTGGAGATAAGCGATTGGACAGTGACGTGGCGAGGACGTGGTCAAAACCGGTAGTGGCAGTGAATGGGCGTTTTTGTGCTAATCTGATCTTTCAGACTCTGCGTGGTATGAAATGACGCGACTGTCCTCCCGCAGAGCCGGGATGCTACTGTGTGTTGCTTCAGGCGGACGGAGGATCCAACCGTTGATGGGGCGACCACCGTTGGATGAAATGATGGGAGTATGTTGCTGTGGCTATCCAACGCTCCGTTTGTGTTTTTGGCTTGTAAATTTTTTGACTTTGACATCGTCAAAATTATTTTATATATTTTAAATTTTTTTAACCATAAAAAATAAATACGTTAAATGAATAAAAAATTAAAAATAACTTTTTTTTCCTTTTCAATTATAAGTAAAAATTTAATTTTTTAATAACTAACTTAAAAAAAAAAAACTCTTTTCCTTTTTAAGTACTAAAACTCAAAAGTTAGTACATTAAAAAAACGGCGTTTTACTATTCAGAAACTCGTTAGATTTTTTTTTTTTGAATATCTCAGGATGTCCTGTCGAGTTTGTGCACACTTCAATTAATTCGTAAAATTTTAAAATTGATGATTAGATAAATCTTCAATGTCCAACTTGCGCGTACCTCGACTGACCCCTAAAATCTTGAAATTAATAATTAGATGAATCTCCAATGACCTTAAAAAGATTCGAACTAGTGGACACTGGAAAACAAATTCAAGATGTTACCAGTTGAATTAATTCCCAAAACTTTGAAAACTCATTAAAAATCAAGATGTAAATGAGGTTTTTGGAAACTGTCTTTATTCAATTAAAAAATTATATTTATATTTTATTATTTTTATCTAAAGATTGTATTATTGTCCTCATTTTTTTACCTTCAACCTTAACTCATCTAAAAACTATATTTTTAACCCTAGTTAATTATAAATTCTAATCCATCCTCAATTATAAAACTAAGGTTGCATTTAGAAATTGGAAATAAATTGTCTTATTTTTTTAATTTTTTTAAAATGTAAATGATTTTTCTACCAGATTTTAATATTTTTATTTTCTATTTTTTAAGCGCGTTATTAACATTCAAAAACATAAATTACAAAAAAAGGTGCTTAAAAATAAAAGAGTCCACATATGGATGAAAAAAAAAAAGCAATGTTTGTATTTGAAAAAATACAACTTTTTTCTCTGATACATGAATTTTTTTTTATTTATTTATTGTAATGTTTTAGGAAGAGAATAATCTGTCGAAAAGATGCTAAACACTTAAAAAAATCAAATTTTTGTTAAAAGGTGATATAAGACAAAAAAAATTTAAATTTTTTCCTACTACTGAGCAAAAAGTCGTGCCTCTCAAATGTTGCCTAAGCCATTTAATATAATTTATAACTCATTTAATTTTGAGTTTGACTCGAATTTACCTGAATAAGTTTTAATTTATGTAAACAGAGACATTTTGATAAATACAAAATAATTATTTTTTTCAGCTACTAAATCATCTTTTTAATTTACCAAACTAATTTATTTTTGGCAAGCAAGAGTATTTAATTTACCAAATTAATATTTTTTTTTGTAATCGAGAGCGTCCAAGTTAGTTTGCACGTATCTCGACTAATTCCTAAAATCCTTTAATTAACAACCAGATAAATGCTCCAGTAACCCTGAGAAGATTTGAACTTGTGACTAATAGGGAATAAATCCAACATCTTACCAGTTGAGTTAGTCCTCAGGCTGTTATTGTTATAGTAAAGTAATACAAAATCAAACAAGATTGAAAGTTTAACAAATCAAAGTTAAAACACATTTTTAAATTCATTAAAGTTTTTAATCCTAACGTGCATAAGTCACTACTCAACTATCCATAATCCATTATAGCCAAACTTTTATTGCATTTTATTTTTTTAAGAGTACACGTTTATTTAAATTTTTTCTCAAGGGAAGGATTGTTATGATGAATTTGTATGTGTAGATTATGATAAAACGTACCTTCTAAATGGACAATGAAATATTATATAATATTATCATTAATAATTTGTCTTTTCTTATAATAATTAGTATTTTTAAGAGTCCAAAAAATTAAAGTGAAGCGCATTTAACTTCTTTTTTTTTATATTGACTGTTCTTCCCTTTTTAATTAAAATTTAAATCATATTTATGGATAACATTAGAAATTCATTAGTAGAGCTTATGTGTAAACATGTGAGTGGCTCTAATAAATTAGTCAAGGTAAGTTAAAAAAAAGAAATTATTTAAGCATCATTTGGTGTATTAAAAAAAAAATATCTGAAAAACTTTAAAAATATTTAAAATTTATTCATTTTTTATCTCATTATATGAATTATGAACCCATAACTTATTTTATTTTATCTCATTTTTTATCACTCCAAACACATTCTTAATCCTTAAATTTCCATTTCTAATGTACCAAAAAAAAAAAAAAAAAAGGGTAGGTGGGCAAAAATGTCTCTTAACGTCATATCGCGGGAACATTTACAGAGGGTACACGAGTCATTTCAAGGTGTGGCTAGTAAAATAGTACACATGAACTGGTGAAGTTCACGGGTCCCTGAACTGTCATCAAGTGTTTTTTTCAAATTACTTGGCGCTGGAATTTAAAATACATGAACAAACCACTCAAGTCCAAAAGTTGTATTATTGTGTACGTGTTTAATTTTTTAGGTACACATAAGTTTTATTTTAAATAAATAAAAATAATATAATATTATTAGTTTTGGTGACCAATTAAATTTGTTTATATATATTAATATGTAAATATATATAAACAAATGATAATTTAGAGTAACAGTCAACCATAATAACTTTTTAAAAAATGACACAAATTTAATTCTTAACAATAACAAAAAATATTAAATATATAAGATTGCTTTCTGATAAGGCCACCATAGATACCACGATGACATGTAACAGGTTGACACATAAATTTTTATTATTTTTAAAATTAATCGATTTTTCAACGTGATCACTTGTTCATATTTGACCATAGTTTTTAACAAAAAAAAGTAAGATAAAAACTCATAAATGATCACACGAAATTTCTTTTTATCTTAATTTTTACCATAAAAGAGATGATTTACAATCTCACTTAAATCAATCATGCTTTTATAAGCGAGATAGAAAGTGAAATATCAAGTCTAAAAAATGTGATATTTATGCATTTTTGGTAGTAGTGTTTTAATTCTTTTCTCTTCTTCTTTTTTTTTATCCATTTCACTCCATTCAAACGGACTTTAAAAGTGACTAAGGGTCCATTTAGTGTTTCAAATTTCTCAAAATTTTCTCAACCTTTGGCCCAAAGCTGATAGTTGGAAATTTTTATACTTCTGGTATAAAGTTACAAAAGTGAAAATTGAAAAAAGTTTATAACTTTGTGTGTGTGTCTTAACTTGTTATGCATTTGGTAAAATATATAACTTTTGATAAAGAAAGCTGAAAAAAAATTAAAAATTAAAAAAAGTTAGTAGATTGTCAGACGGGCTCTAAGTTACTTTTAAGTGATCATGGGATAAAAAAAAATAGAATAAGGAGAGAGAGAGAGAGAGAGAGAGAGAGAGAGAGAGAGAGAGAGAGAGAGAGAGAGAGAGAGAGAGAGAGAGATAATAATTTTGGCTTGTAAACCCATAACTCTAAATTTGGGTCTAGCTTGACTTAAAAAACTAAAATAAGTTGCTACTCAGAGTACTAATTCTCAATATTTAAAAATTAAAATCGCCAAAAACTAAATAAATAGTCACAAATAAAATAACGAATATTACACGAAGCTTGTGTTAGTTTGGATGGATATGGGCAGGTTCCAAATTTCAGGTCTAATCAAGACTTAAAATCCATCTAACATATCCAAATTGATCAGACCATAATAAGTATACGTCGATGATTTAAATTGCATAATCATAACCAAATAGAATTCATAGGCTCATAGAATGTCACTTTTACCTTTTCAAATTTGAGGTTAGTATTACTAATTTTGAACACTAAATCTTATTTTACTTAGGATTTTGAGTGATAAAAAAATACGATAAAATGTAATAATTTGTGAGTTCGTAATTCGTGTTAAGAGGTAAAAAGTAAATAATTTTTAAAAATTTTTAATAATTTTTAATAAATCAAACGTGCTGTTAATTTTTGTAGGATGAGGTTATATTTATTTCGGTTTGATTAGGTGAATAAGTGAATCCGACTCATCCCCTCACCGTCTTTCTAAGTTAAAAGTAAATAAATAAATAAATTTTGAAATAATGCACCTTAATTTGCTTGCATCCGATGGAAAGTCTAAAGGGGTATCAGCCGAATTCATTGCAAAGTAGAATACTATAAGCTTTAGCTTAGACGTCTCATCATTGAGAATCATCGTGTTAGAGATGACAAGTATCCAATTGAAGTCTTTGAAAACTTTCCCCCCCCCCCCCCACTGATCAATTTCCAGTTTATATTCATTTAGGGTAAATTTCACTAACCCCCTATAATATTTCTGATACTAACAGAAATCTCTCCTGATATTTTTGAAATAACAATGCCTTCTCTTTTTTATCAGGTAAATTTCACTAATTTCTCCTGAAGTTTTTGAATGTGTAAATTTTTTATACAATCATATTCTTTGTATCGAAAGCTTTCAAACGAGTATCATTGTCATTATTTTTTGTGAATTTTTTTGAATCCGTGAGAACGGATTTGAAAAATCATTCTCACAGTTTGTTACTTTTCAAGAAAAAAAGATGCCAAAATCAACTCCAAATTACATTTTATCTCAATTTATCCCACAATTTACTACTTTCAGAAAAAAAAAAAAACGCTCAAATCAACCCTAAATTATATTTTATCTCAATTTATTTAATTTTTTCTTACTTCAAACGGGACCTTTATAAAAAAAAATAAATTAAAAGAGGTTAGTAAAACTTACTTGATAAAAAAAATTGATGTCATTTCAAAAATTTCAAAAATTTCTTTTTGTTGGTGTCAGAAACTTTAGTGGGTTAGTGAAAGTTACCCTATACATTTATATTGGGGACAGGCTTGCAAAAGGGTCCAAGGAGGTAGGTGCATTTGATCATGACATGACATGACAGGCGGTGGGTCGCATAAATGACAAATTTAGTGGCTAAGATAGTTCCCGGAATTGGGTGAAATTTTTCGTTCTAATTTGGTGGAAGGTGCAATCAATTTTTTGTTCGTAAAAAAAATTCTTACTTGCCCCATCACAACCGAGGACCCCAGTTTCTTGATGAAATAACCCTAGTTCTGAAGCTAGATTTGGTATTCCGAGATTGGGGTTGCGTTTGGCAGATAAAATTTAAAAAATATATATATCAAATTTTGTTTATTAGGTATTTGATAAAGCATTAAAATTTATCATTTTTTTACTTTATTATAATAATTTTTTAACTTAAAAATTATTAAAAATTGTTAAAAGTTAGTTAAAATTATTAAAAATTATCAAAAATTTTACCAAATGCTTTAAAAGTTACCAAAAGTTACTAAAAATAGTTAAAAATTGTAACTTATTTCGTAAAATACACCAAAAATTACAACTAGTAACTATTAACAAAAAAAAATCAAAAATTATTAAAAATTGTGCTTCCAAACACTCCTAAAATAAAAATGTAAGATGCAATGAGTATTTTTTGCAATGAAATTTTTGCAAATGAGAGGTTATAAGATATCACATATTTACAGTAATTTTGGTAGTTATAAAGGTTATAATTCCCCAGTATTTCCTTCTAGCTCAGTATGTATTGCTATGCATAATGGTAATAGTATAAAGGAAAAAGTTTGAGGTGCCCCTCTTTATAATTTTTTAGGCTGCGTTTGGCCTTTTAACAAACAATATAATCACTGTAAATCTCTAATAACTTCTATATCACTCAATTTTTTGCCATTATTAATTTCAAAAAATTTCAATATTGTACTAAAAAACAAAAAATTTGAAAAGAAATTAATCAAATGTGTAAATTTTTTTTTACAATCATATTCTTTGTGTCAAAAGTTTTCAAATGAGTACCATTGTCGCTATTTTATATGAATTTTTTTGAATTCGTTAGAACGGATTTAGAAAACTATTCCCTCAATTTATTACTATTCAAAAAAAATCAAAATTAACCCTAAATTATATTTATCTTAATTTATCTTATTTTTACTACACCAAACGCAGCAATGCAATGTCAAATTTAAAAATTTTTCTTTTTTACAATTTAATATATTTAACTTTATAAATTAAAAAAATTAAAATACGAATCCATTCCCATAAATTTAAAAAATTTGAGTAAATCCAGAATACACGTATTCCAAAAGACCCAGCCAGACGCCAAGACTGCACGTGACGGTGACTCGTCAACCCCTCTTAACTTTTTTTTTTTTAAATTATTATTATTATTGTATTTTAATCTGACCTGTCGTTTAACCGGCCACGTGTTCTTTGTCAGTGTTTTCCTCTTTTATAATAATGTTGCACCGCGGGTATCGTACCTCGTGCCCACTTGTATAAGGATTTGGTACCGTTTGGATAGCAATTTTCAGGGTTGATTTGAGAAATAAAAAAAATTAATTTTTTTGGGTAGTTAGTTGGTAGTTACTTATTAAAAATTAGTTTTATATGTTTAAAAAAAATTAAAGCGTCATTTAATTTATTTTTTATTTTTTATTTTCTTTTTATTTTCTAATTTTTGTTTTAAATTTATTTTTTATTTTGTACTTTTAAAAATAAGGAAAACAGTTCAAAATGATTACTTGTATTTTCAAAATTTATTTTTGAAAACAAAAAATGAGTTTACACATAAAATGAAAAATGGTAAAAAGTCGTTTTAAGAGTTTTTTTTTTTTTAAAAAAAAGAAATTTTCAAAATAAGAAAAAAAGAGTATTTTCTGTTTATTCATTTTACGAATTTAACACATAAAACAAAAACAAAAAAGAAAATAGAAAAGTAAATCAAATGTCATCTAATTTTCTTGGAACTAGCTTTTTAGATTTTTTGTTAATTTAATATTTTTACTTTTAAAGATTTAAAAGAAAATTAAAATGTAAGAAGATAAATTTAATCATTTAAAAAAATAAAAAACTAAAAAGCGAGTAGTTGATAACTTAACTACTAGTTACTCCCTACCAAACGGAGTCTCAACATCTATCAATTTTTATTGTTTAG
Organism: Vitellaria paradoxa; assembly: GCA_019916065.1. Taxonomy (NCBI): domain Eukaryota; kingdom Viridiplantae; phylum Streptophyta; class Magnoliopsida; order Ericales; family Sapotaceae; genus Vitellaria; species Vitellaria paradoxa. The sequence goes on along the minus strand of CM034233.1, from coordinate 21,151,367 downwards.
CAAATATCTAATTTTATTTTATTTTATTTTTTCTTATTACTATTATTATTATTTTTTTTTTTTTGGGCTCTACATCTAGGTTGCTTAACTCAAAAGTTTAATAAGATTTTTATAAAATACATAAAAAGTTATTAAAAATTACTAAAATTTATAAAAAAAATATCAAAAATTATTAAAAATTTTACCAAATATATAAAATTGTTAAAAATTAATAAAAATTATTATTTATTTTACTAAATATACAAAAAAATTTCACCTACTAACTTTTTAGTAAAAAATATTAAAAATTACACTGCCAAACGACATTTTAAAAAATTACTGTAGATAAATGTTTGGAGATTTTTGTGAGTAGATATTAGATTATACAATTAAATTTTAACAAATTTATTATTATTATCTTTAAATTCTTTATTTTCACTTAAGTACTATTTGAAAGTTTAAATTTTAATTATTTTTGGTGTGTTTGGTAAAGTAAATAGTATTTTTTTAACAATTTTTTGATGTTTGGTAAAATTTTTGACAATTTTTAACAACTTTTGGTAATTTGATAACTTTTGAGTTGAGTAAGTTACTGTACCTTATTACAAAAATGACAAAAATAGATATTTTATAAATAGCTAAGAAATTGATAGTTTTTCAGTGAAAATCTTAGGGTCTGTTTGGCGCGATATAAAAAGCTAAAAAATTCTAAACATCTCTAAATATTATTTATTTTTTATTGCATTACACGAATTCATAAATTATTTCAAATTATTACATTTTAAGAGCATTTAGAGTGATAAAAAATACGATAGAGTGAGATAATTTGAAATAATTTATAAATTCGTAATTCGTGCAATGAGGTAAATAATGAATAATTTTTAAAAATTTTTAGAATTTTTAAAATTTTTTTAGTACTTTACAAATGGATTCTTTATTTTATTTTTTGTCGGCGCAAACGCTCTTAAATTGACAAGAGGTGCCTTATTCAATTTGAGAATGATTTTAATAACGACAAAATTCAATTTGACATAAATATATTAATTTACTTTTAAAAATAAAAATTCCCAACAATCAATCGAGATCACTAGCACAGGACAGACTTGAATTTGCCTATTCTTAGATATAAATATACATACATATATATATATATATCAAACTGACATGCCCAAACCCCTTTTCAAAAATATAGTATATTGATATATATTATTCATCGTTACTTAGGGCTCGTTTGGAGCCAAAAAAAATTAAAAAATTCTTAAATTTTTCTAATCACATTTTGTCACTTATTATTTTTACATCACATTAATCTCATCTATTGATTTTTTTTATTTTTGGGACTCCAAACGCCCCCTTAAAGTTTGATTTGCAAATATTATTATTTAACCATGTGTCTGAATTATAACTGTTATTTTCCTAAACTCAAGTTATTAACAAATAGAAATTATTATTTGTTAGCAAGGGTGTGTATCCGTTGTGATTTCTCAAATTTCACCTCTATTTAAATTGTCTAAATTATTTTGATTTGTTATTAACATGAATTAAATTATTTAAATAGAAAATAAAGAAATTGAATTGAATTAATTAAAAATTATCTTTATTTATATAAATATTTAATTTAATTTTTATTAATTTATTATATTAACTCGAGTCATAGATCTATATATATATATATATAATTTTCATATATATCTAGTTTTTAACTTTTTGTACAAATTTATTGTGTATATATATATATAAATCTAACTCAATTTTTGATTTTTTAATCTAATAAATATTACAACAAGAAGTAAGCCAAAACATAGAGGCCGTGTTTAGTGTTAAAAAAAATGTAAAGGTCAATAAAAGTGAATTTTTTTTTGAATTTGAAGTGTAAAAAAATTATTTTAAAATAATAATTGAATATTTATATTTGATTTGATATAAAATTGTTAAAAATTATATAAAGTAATATATGGCAAAATTTTAGTAAAAAATTTTAAGAAAATTTAGAAATTTGTGAAACTTTTTGGGGTACAAATAGAAGTCTAACTTTTTTAAAAATCTACCAAAATTTATTACAATGTACTATAATGGTTTCTTCTAATGAATTTTAATAATTTTTTTAAAATTTAAAAAAATTAAAACTTTTGAAAATTTTTAGAGTTTTTCGAATTGCTTTCGGGCTCCAAATGGCCCCTGGACTGAAAAGATAATTAAAATAGAACGTAAACTCAAATTTACGTGATTAAAAAAATTAAAAATGAAAATTTTGGTTCAATTATTTATTAATTGGGATTCGGATTTGAACAGCCTTTGGATGTATGTGTTTACACTTTGGGGAAAAAGGAAATTGGTAATTCTCATCTTAAAAAGAGAATTTGAACATGAGCCGTTGGATGAACTTCTCCTGGGCGAAAAGACAGGTTGGCATTAAATTTTCTTGACCCACCACAGAGAGACGAAAGGTGGTCAATAGAATCCTGCCACGTGCGCAGAGATTGTTGGGAGGATTAAAAAAAAAAAAAAAAAAGGAAGTGGGTACGATACGATCAGGAATATTTTAAGGAGACGGGAACAATGAATGAAAATCATAAGATTCGCGCTCGTCCTTAAAAATGTCAGAGCGGTTCCGGTGGGCGGCGAAAGCACGTGGATTCGTGCCAGTCATCCCACCACGACGCCCGCCTCTTGTTGGGGGCCGTCTCCTTAAATCGAGCCGTTTGGATGATTTGTATTTTCCTTCATAAATGTCGTGTGGATACGCATGCAAATACGGGTGCTTAATGGACGGACGGGCGGACTGGCTTGGGTCAAGTTATAATCCGACCTAATTTTTTCTTTTTAATTGGAATTTATCCTAATTCTGTAAAATTACATACTAGTTTAATTAAATGTACTTAATTTATATAAGTTATTTTTTATCATTTATTTTTCACAATTTTATAATAAAATAAGTAAATAAAATTAAATAGTAATTAATATAATCTTGTTTGTGTATATATATAATTTAATGTTGATAATACATAAATAATATCTAAATTATAAAATTATATTTGAAATTTTGTTCTACATACATTCCAGCTAATCTAAAAATAAAATATGTTTCTTATATATCAGGTGGAAAAAAATTTAAGAGCATAAGATAGTGAGGTTAAAAATAAAAAATAAAAGAATGTAAAAACAATAGATCTTAAAGGAGCTTTTTCGAAACATTAACAGGTTTTCACAAACGTGTAACGGCATGAACTTGTTTTCTTTTTTTTTTTTTTGTGGAATATAATATTTTCAATTAAATATTTCGACTTTAATTTTTCCAAAAATTAAAATTGTGCCATGACTTCATAAGGAAAAAGTTAAATCAAAACAACATTCTTAGTACACGCATACATTATATGTATTATACATCACTTTTTGTATATTATTAAATTAGATTTGGAAACACATAATTCGTGGTTGGTATCTTATTTTTCTTTTCTACATTCTTATTTAATTTCACTATCTAATCTTCTCCTTCTCCTTCATTTCTTATTTTTTTTTTCCTTTCTAATGATTAATTTTGTTATCTACTTATCTCTATTCTTCTGGTACGTGGAAGCCCGCAGTTGCTACCCCGTAAAGGGTGCACTTTGGGTGAAGCACGCTTCATGACCCTAACTGGCAAAGGACCACGAAGAATAAACCAGTTTAAGCAAGCCCTAACTGATTGGCTTAATCGAGAAGGCTGTTGAGCCTCCACACTGGAGGAGAGACTGCCCCCCGAAGGAGTCGAACTCGAGACTTCACGCAGCCCCGAACCCTACGACCCTCGACCCCGACTAACCCGACTACCTCTTTCGGGGCTACTTATCTCTACTTATCTTTAGTCTTACTTGATATTCAAACAACGGTTGTCATTATAAGATTTTTTTTTTTTTTGTTGGTCATTATAAGATTTTTAAATGACATATTTCAAATAAAACTTAGATTAATGTCATTATTTCAGATATTAGGTGGAATTCTATAAGGATTAGAACTCTTATTCAAATTTTAAATGTACTAAAAAGTCTAGATTTAAAATAAAATTTATTATAATAGAGCAGTTCTAGTTTAGACAAAATTAGAATTCATTCAAAGAAATTTTTGAATTCACTGAGCAAATAAGAAAAGAGGGCAATACCAGTTTATACACAATATATTTGAACCTTCAGAACACTTACAAAACTAATCTAGAAGACCTCACAACTTACTCATAGGATGCTTGAAGCCTCGAGGAACCTCGTAGCACGCCTACTAGATGCTAGAGGGTTCGAAATCGCATTTTCTAGTTTTCTTTAGCCTTCTTGGTATACTGAAGTTCCTTATGTTCTATATATTCTTCATCCGATTTACAAGGAAATTTAAATTTGAGTTCTAATTGGATTAAAACAATATGTAATATGTGATACATATATTTATATGTATATATATTAGCTTAGACTTAAATTTGTGGGACACACGGTCATAAGAGATATATTCCGAAGGATTGATTATAGATCACGAGTCTCTTTGATATTCTTATCAATTCTTTTAAAACATTTTCGATGCATTATCTTTAAAGAGCTCTTGACATTGCTTAGTTTTAAAAGAGTTTGAGACTTTTTTTTTTTTTTTTTTTTGAAAGGTGAGAGTTTGAGACTTATATTTTCACCGAAGTGAATACTCTTCACTTGATCATAGTATATTGATAAGTCAAACAAAATAATTGTAAAGTAAATTCGAGGAGTTGGTCAGTTGCTTACAAAGTTTTGTAAATGAAGGTCTGTATGTTGTCTTCAATATCGCACCCAGAGTTTATCTTATGTTTTCTCATTAACAGTCGTGTTTATTTGTTATAATTATTTGACAGATTTGGTCATTTTGTTTGGTTCTATTGTCATTGAACTAACCGATTGAAAATTTACAGTAATTAAGACATATAATCAATGAAAATGAGCAATTAAAAAGTATTTAAGATATTTTAAATCAGCTTATGACTTCAAATTGAGGTGACATCAAACTTATTTTTCTCTTTATTTTTTTTAGTATAAAGGTTAACTAAATATAGAGAGTGTTTGATTTATTAAAATTAGTCAAAATTCGTCAATTTTTTCTATTTTTCTTTCAATCAAATTTTCTTATATGTTACTTTTATATTAAATTTTTATACTTTTATTATATATATATATATATTTTATCATTCAAACACTGCCATAATTAGTTATCTCATTGTTTAATTAATCAATCCGATATTTACAACTTTTGGTAAATGTTAGACTTGTTTGGAGTGATGTAAATTACGTAGGAAAGCTTTTATTTATTAGGGAATTTCTTGTAGTCATCTCTCTCTCTCTCATACACACACACACATACGTAAAATTACGTTGGATCCCAGCTGGCTCATTTTTCAAGTAGCTTAGGAAGATACTAAGATACATTATGTAATTTATTAGCACATCACATGCATGTATCTAATTACAATAAAAGTGCAGGTGGATAATTAAAGGCCGGCCCACGGACGGCTGTGAATAACCGTTGAAGTCTCGTCGACATCGTGGGCGCAAGTAACGGTATTAACGGCGTAGTTCCCAACACTGCGCCGTTTGGAGTCTTTTACGAGTAAAATTTGGTGTTTAGTAACTTTTGTTCCATAACGAAAACAAAGGGATTGAATTGGAGCCCTTTCATAATTTAAAAGTTATTAAAATTTATTAAAAGTTATAAATTTTTATTAATTTTATTTTTTATACATTTATTTTTAAAATTTAAATTTTATAAATTTCTATAAAAAGAAAGTTACAAAAAGCTACAAAAAAATAGTTACTAACTTTTTCAACTTTTGTTAGTTTTTTAATTCAATTTCTAACTAAATCCGTTGAAACATGTTGTTTTTTTACTGTTTTAATAGATTTTTTTTATGAATTTTGAATAATTTTTTTAATATCAAAAAGTGATTGACAATCCACCTTTTTAATTTTTTTTTTTTTTTTTTTTTTGTGTATTTTCCGGTCGTCCAAACACCCTCTTGATGCTGTCGTTCCATGGCGGCTTGCTTTTGTGCCTAGTAATATTGTGTCGCCGAACTCTGCAACAAACACTCCCTGATTAGTGATTACTGAATATTTTCAACAAATAATAGATCCTAAGAAAAGAATAATAAAAACTAAGCATAGTGGAAATTATTTATTTTATTTTACAGACGCAATAATAATTCACATCATCAAGCAGAGACAGAGTCTAAAAATCACGTGTGAATGATATGTGGATGGACATTAATTATAAAACAAATAAATGGTTAGTAGAATTCCATGAAAGAAATAAAAAAGGACTCAATATTCACTATTAGAGATTGGTCAATCGGCGAGTGGAACACTCAGACGACCGCTATATGGGTATTAGAGACCGCTTTGAGCGGTCGCTTTAATGATTGTCGCTAATCCAGTGCGACAAAGGATTGGCGTCGAAAAAATTCGGGCGACCGCTTATACATTTTAGGTGACAGAATTAGCGACTGCTTTAAGCAGTCGCTAATACCCCACTTATATCAGTCAGAACGCCTCTCTCTTTTTCCTCTCCCACCCTTCCTCTTTTTCCTCTCCCTCCCTCGCGCTCTCTCCTCTTTCCCCTCTGCCCCTCTCTCCTCCCTGCCGTCCTCCTCCGTGTGCCACAGCTGCTGTTGCCGGACGCCCGCCGCCGCCGGTAAGCTTCCTCTGTAGCTCTCTCACTCTCTCTCTTACTCTCTCTTTCTCTTAGTTTCTCTCTCTCTCTCTTACTCTCTCTACACTAACTTTTTTTTTGTGTATAAGAGTTTTTTGGAGGTTTCACCACCACACCACTAGGTTTGATTTTCTTTTTTTTTAGTTTGAATTATTTTTTTTTATTTTCTGATTTTTTCATGTTTATTATTGGATTAATGTAAATAATTTTTTTTTTTTTTTTTGTGGTAGGGGTTTGATGATTCATTCATGCATGCATGTATATATTATTGTTTGTTTTTTTTTTTTAATTTTAGTTACTCATTAAATTATTAATTTCATATTTATGCTGTTGATGTTGGACATTGGTCGTTTGATTGGAATTTTTTTTTCAATTGTTGGTTGTGAAATGTAATATTGTTGAAATGTTGCTGTCAAAATTTTTTTTTTATTGTGTAATGTATTTTTTAAAATTTTTTTTGCTGTTTTTTTTTAATTTTTTTAATTTTGCTGTTTTTTAAATTTATTTTTCTATTTTTAATTTTAATGAGGAATGTTTAATTTTTTTAAATTTAAAAAGTATTATTAGATTAGAAAATTAAAAATAATTTTAATTAAGTATGAGTGAAAGGTGACAAAATATTGGTTAACATAATTATGAACATAGTTTTAAAAAGGGAAATGTAATTTTGGACTCTTTTTGTATTTAATTTTGTTGAACTAAAAATTTGAAATCATAACGGAACGAATGTTTTATTAAATTAGGTTTAAAATTATTTTTAAATTCAAATATTTAAAGTAGGTATTAAAAATAATAAAATTAAGTATTAAAAATCAGTATTAAAAAAAGTAAAAATATTTTGATTGAAATATAATTTTTCGAAATTATAAAAGAGTGACTGCTTATTTTTTTTAAATTTAAAAATGTGAATTGAAATTAGCTCTTTGTAAAAAAAAATATAATTTATTAAATACTTTTACTATAATAAATTATATATATTATTATAATTGAGTGAAATAATTATCATATTTAAAAATATAAAAATATGAAAAATAATATTTAAGGTGATTTGCTTTTGAACTAATGATTAAACAATTAAGAAATTAATTTTAAATATGAACAATATTAAAGTAAGATATTTGGAATTATAAATACATAAATGTATAATTTTTAAAAATAAATTGATTAACTTACCTTAAGGAAATTAAATTATATTATGATATTTATAATGTTAGATAATAATATTAAAAGTATGAAAATTAAGTAAATATTAAAATTAAATTATAACTTGTAGGTTCATTAAAAATATAAATTAAAATTAAGTTAAGTCTACAGACTGTTAGTATCACCAGTTTCTTCAAATTTTCAAGAGTAAGTTCAGTGTTGGAGTTGATTAGGAAACCCCAACTATGGCACATATAACCTTTTTCAGATTCTTCTATTGGTAAGCATTCACAGATTGTAACTCTTTCTGAAGAAGAGTATTCAAGACTTCTATAGTATTAGATAGCTTATCAGGCCCTTCTTCATTTCTCTTCCATTTGCTTACCAAGGTAATTCTATTGCATGTCTTTCCACTCATTCTTTTGGATTATAGACTTGGTGTTTTCAATCATATGCGTAGAACATCTTCATTGTTTTCTAATATTCAATATTCTATCTCTTTCCCACCAATTACTTTAGCCAACTCAGTCAATGTTGTTGGTAAAATCATTCATTCCCTTTCTCTAGCTTCAATATTCTATGTTCATTTTTTCCTTTTAATCTTATGCCTGTTAGTCAACTTACCAAGCAGCATAATTGTTCAATGATATTTTTTCCTAATTCTATTATTATTCAAGATATGACGATATAGGGAGAAGATTAGCGAAAGGCACGAAACTGGGGGAGTCTACTATCTTAATACTGAGGTACCAAGCTTGTCCTGTAATAAGTTTCCCTTTAGAAATTAATTGGTGTCTTGGTCATCCATCTTTGGATAGGCTAAAATGCATAGTTCCTCATTTACATCATTTACAGTATTTAAATGGTGAGTCCTGTCAACTAGGAAAGTATCATTATGTCATTTTTACTTCCTGAGTCAATAAAAGATCATCGAGTCCATATTTGTTGGTTCATTCGGATGTTTAGAGTCCTAGTCGAGTTACTTTAAAATTGGGTTTTCATTATTTTGTCACTTTCTGTTGGTTCATTTGGATGATTTCTCAAGACTTACATGAATTTATTTGATGAAAGATCGTTTTGAGTTATTTTCTATTTTCTAAACTTTCTATACTGAAATTAAAACCAGTTTGATGTACCTTTGAGAATTCTTCATAGTGGTAATGCAAAAGAATATTTTTCTAAACCTTTTGTTGATTTCATGACCTCTTCTGGTATGCTTCATTAGCCTTCTTATTCCCGTATACTGTAACAAAATAGGGTTGCTAAACAAAAGAATTTGCACTTTATTGAAAAAATTCGATATCTACTTTTTCAAATGAATGTTCCCAAAATCTTGTGAAGTGATACTATTTTAACTGCCTGCTATTTAATGAATCGCATGCCCTCTTCTGTTCTCAAAGGCTAAACCTCTCATTCTGTGTTGTTTCTTAACAAACCTTTATTTTCTCTTCCACCTCAGATTTTTTGGTGCATTTCATTTGTTTATCAACTTTCTCTTGAGATTGATAAATTAGACGCTCGTACTCATAAGTTCATCTTTTTAGGGTATTCTAGGTTATAGAAGGATTACCATTGTTATAGTCATTCTCTTAATCAACTTTTTGTTTGTGCATATGTCACTTTTTTTAAGACCATCCCATTCTTCTCTCAATCTCAATCTCAATCTCAATCTATCTTTGAGAATAGTTTTCCTTTCTTGCCTATCCTAGTTGAGTCTATTTCAGCGAGTCCTCATACTCCTCTGAGTCCATCTAGTCGTTTATCTTGTCCTAATTTGTAGGTATATACTCGGCATCAATAAGTGATTGCTCTACCTCTTGCTTCTTATGCTCCGCCACCAGCTTCTCCCATGTCGTCTTCTTTTGTAAGTGATTTAGATGTTACTATCGCTCTACGGAAGGGTAAACGTTCCTGTATTTCTCATCCTATCTTTAGTTTTGCAGGTTATGATGAATCATCATCTTCTTATCATTCATTTGCCACATTTTTATCTTCTATTTCTATTCGTAACACTGTTTCTGAAGCACTTTCTCACCCTAGATGGCATTACGCTTTGGAAGATGAGATATTTGCTGTTCGAACTAATGATACTTGGGACCTTGTTACACTTCTGTCTGATAAGTCTATGGTTAATTATCGCTGGATATATACTGTCAAAGTTCATCCTGATGATAATGTGGACAGCTTAAAGGCGTGCTTGGTCGCAAAGAAATATACTCAAGTTTATAGTTTGGACTTTTCTAAGAATTTTTCTCCAGTTGCTAAGATTACCTCTATTCGCTTTATTATCTCTCTAGCTGTAGTCTTGTTACTCCCCCGAAATCCTAAGGTCCCGAGGGTGAGTTTAAAATGAAAACTTATCGTACCTGACTTACCATAGTCCTGCCATTTACATTTTCAGAGTTCCTGTCCATATTTCTCCATTAACATAGACAATAAAACTTATTACTTTTATGACAAACCGCATACCCAATTAGAATTGAAACTGGATAACATAACCCATACTCATTTATAAAGTAGTATTTTTATATACATCAAACTTTAGAGATCATTATATATAAAAAAAAAAAAAACTATTTAATACATCTGTAAGGTTTAGTGGCTATGCCAGCTCTTCTAAGTCTCGGGGTCTGCACTTGCAACACAATCTATAAGGACGTAGGTACCAAGGTACATGTGCTCACGATGCATAGATTTATACTTTTTATAATGCCTTTTAAGAATCATATAAAATAGTGAATGTAGCAAGAAATCATCAAATATGTCAATACGTAGCAGAATAAGACACATCATTCATAACTTTTAGTTCTCTTGTCAGTCTTTCTTCATTTATCCTTTTCTTTTCCCAATGTGGAGAAGGATACTCTACAAGATTATCCCACAATCACAGTGGTAGTTCAAAACTATCGCCAGTTCGTATAATTATACGGGTCGCAAAATACCCCTGCGTCGTCGTTTATGGATCCAAGTCCAAGGGCCACAATGAGCCTTTACCACATCCGTCGTCATTTTGGATTACTAGTCCATGGGCACAATTTACCTGACCCTGCGCAGGTTTAGGGTCTTTCAACCCAAGGGTATCTCTTGACTCTCCCTATTTTTATATATTATCCTCACTTTCCCCACAAAATCAATATTTTCTTAGGTTTTCCATTTACGTTGTTAGAGCTTAGCAATATCCATGAGTGTGTATCAGTTTTCACAATTTTATGTTTCCATCCTACCATTTGTTCCACAATAACACATGTTCACCATATTTGAACGTATCATACATGCCTCAATATTGAATAGAAAATTTCATCAATTTAATCACAATTTCACCACCATTAAGAATTCAATTATTAGACTCATATTAATTTAATGATAATATAAACTCAAATCCACAATTATATATATATCAAAATAAGCATTACAAAGTATAAATAATACATTAATTCCCTACCTCATTCCTTTGTTGGAAAAGTGAAAATTTTTCATATGCGCGTACCGAATCTTCTTTTCAAAATTGGACAGCGCAAGCAAGTGAAGAACAAATTTAATTAAAAGGCTTAGGAACTTATTCAGGCTAGAATACTAACCTTTTTTTCTCTATTTCTCTTCTTTGTTCTCTTTTTCTTTTCTTTTTTTTTTCCCTCTCAGTTTTTCTTTTTCCCGTTCCTTGGTGTGTCCCACTGCACTCCTCCCCCTTCCCATATATATATATATATGCAAGACCCCACATGTGGGGTTTTTTGAGTGGCCCACTTGCCAAACTATGATGAATCTCCATCATTATGCTACTTGTAGAACTGTTTTGTTGGCAAGAAAACGTGGCTCCACTTGCATTTGGCCAAATGAAATCGTTGGTTACCAAGGCAAATAAGGTTATAAGCTTTTACTGTAAAGTGCCCGTGCATGATCAAGTTTTCTTTTTTTTTTTTTTTTTTTGGATCATCACAAGTTTATCATTGGTCTCTACACTAACTTGATGTGAAAAATACATTTCTATATGGTGATCTTACTGAGGAAGTATATATGGAGCAACCTCCTGAGTTTGTTACTCAAAGGGAGTTTGAGCTGGTTTGCAAACTAAGAAAATCATTTTATGGCCTGAAACAGTCTCTTCAGGCATGGTTTGGTTGATTCAGCACTATTGTCACTGAATTTGGCCTAGTTTGGTGTGGAGTTGATCATTTAATCTTTTATTGTCATTCTTCTAAATGACATATTTGGCTCATTATGTATATAAATGACATTATTATCATCAGTGATGATTAACAAGGTATTGCTGATATGAAATTGTTCTTTTAAAGTAAGTTTAGCACCAAGAATTTGGGACCATTGAAATTCTTCTTGGGAATTAAGGTTAACCAGTCACATATAGATATTTCTCAATCTCAAAGAAAGTATGTTCTTGATTTGTTGACCAAGACAGGTATGTTAGGTTTTAAATCTGTGGAAACTCCAATAGATCTAAATACTAAGTTGGTTGTTGATCAAGGAGAGTTGTTACATGATCCTAGTCAGTATCAGAGGTTAGTTGGAAAGCTAAACTACTTGACAGTCACCAGACCTGATATATCCTTTACCACAAGTGTGATCAGTCAATTTCTAAAATCACTTCGTAGTAGTCATTGGGATGCTGTTGTTCAAATTTTGAAATACCTAAAAGGTGCACCAGGTAAAGGCTTACTATACAATGACAATGGACACACTTTAGCTCATGGGTACACTGATGCAGACTAGGCTGGGTCACTATTAGATAGATGATCTATGACTGGTTATTGTATCTTTGTTAGAGGAAATATAGTATCCTGGAAGAGTTAAAAGTAAAACGTAGTAGTATGGTCAAGTGCTGAGTCAGAGTATAGAGCCATAGCACACACATCTTGTAAGTTGATCTGGATACAAAATATGTTAAAGAATTGGGAATTTGTCACTCACAACCCATGGAGTTACTATGTGATAATCAGGCTGCGATTCATATTGCCTCTAATCCCATATTCCATAAGAGAACTAAACATATTAAGGTCGACTGTCATTTTGTTAGAGAAAAGATTCTACAGAATGTGATCAAAATTAGTCATGTGAAGTCTGAAGATCAACTTACTAATTTGTTTACCAAAGCTCTTAGGGGATCTAGTGTAAAGTTTATTTGTAACAAGTTTGGAACATGTGACATATATACTCTAGCTTAAGGAGGAGTTTTAATGTATGTTAATGTACATTCATATACCTAATGTATCTAATATTTATGTATGTAGGGGATATGTACCTAGTCTATGTTCCTTATACAGTATTTATTTTATGTGTATATTGTATGTGTATAAATACCAAGTAGTGACAACCCATTTAAGTATGTCAAGTCTTTCACTAAATAGACTCAAAGAATTAAACAGAATCTGAAAATTGGTAGAAGATTGGTGGAGAATCTAGAACTATTAATGTGGAGAATCTAGAACTATTAATATGTAACTGTTAATTAGAGAGAATCTAGTTAAGAATCCATAACTCTAGTGAACATGGAGAGAACATAACTTAGTTTAAAATACCAAAATACCCAAAGTAATGGTTTTGTAAGTAAGCATGAATAGCTAATTTAGGGTACTTGAGTAACTTAGTTAGTGAAATGATTCACGAAAACCGCCATTTCATAAAAAGATGTGTTTCATCAAATCCCGGTGCTCATTTTACGCTTAACAAATCTTTAGTTCCTATTTATTTTTAATCCCCATGTCCCATTTTCCTCTCTTTTTTTTTTTTTTTTTACTTATCTCTCTCTCCTAAACTATCTTTATTTTTCTTTTTCTCTCTCTCAACTCATATATTACCATCTTTATCTCTTTAATTTGCTAAGTTTTTCTTTATTAAAATATTTTTTATATCTCAAAATACGTGAAAATTTTAAAAAATAATAATGAGCAAACTTAACGGTGATTTTTTTTTTTTTTTTTTTTTTACGGTTGAGGAATATTTTTAATAGGCTAATAGTGATTTTTTTTATTCTCTTTCTTAAACTTTCTTCTCGCTCCGACGAACCACCTATTTACATCTAAATTTTTATCTATTCCTAATCCTCATATCTCGTATCTTCCTTTTTTTTTTTCTCTATCTGTTTCTTTTTTTCCCCCTTTATCTCTTTTCCTTTTTTTTTTTACATCTAAATTTTTATCTACTCCTAATCCCCATATCTCCTTTCTTCCTTTATTTTTTTTTTCTCATCTCTATCTTCTTCTTCTTTTTCCCTTATCTCTTTTCTTTTTTTCCCCCTCCTAGTTCCCATCTTCCACATCTTCATTTTTTTTTTCTAATCCCTATCTTATTTTTTTCTTTTCTATCTCCTATACTCTGTCTTTACTATGTGAAAACCTTAAAAAAATTACATTAATCTTGCTTTAACTCAAAGCAATTTATCAACCCAAAGGCAATTTATCAATATCCAGTATATAGTAAATATTCAGGAAGAAATTACCTTTGATAAGGAAGAAATTACATTTGATAGTAGATCTCCTACGAATCACTTAAATAGAAATGATAGTCATCATCTTATGGTACTTTTCACAGTTTACAAGTTTAGCCTTGAGAGAATTTAAAACATTTGGGTGAAATTTTCTTCTTGTTTTAAATTGATAATGTTGTAAAACTTGTGAAACACTATTACGAACGATTAACCTGATGATTCCTAAAAAATGAGCTTATAAGAGTTTCATTCAAACCGTTGCTTCATAAAAATATAAGTTTCGCCAAATCTCGGTGTTCGTCCTATAATAGGAATAGATTACCATCATATATATATATAATATTTATATACATATAATTTGTTCAGATAAAAGGAAAAGTAAAGTATTAGGCGTCTATTTTTCCAAATAGCTCCAACAAGTAGAGCCCTCCAAGAGGTGGGTCGATCTTTGGATCAGATTAAGAGATGGTCTAGGAGTCCTTGAAGAGAAGCCCAATTATGAAGCCCATTTATTGGTCCAAAAGTTTGTACCCAGTTAGGGCCTGGGGTATTCCGTACTCCTGAGCTACCCGTGGATGGTCTTTCAAAGACTGCTTGATTTTGATATGTTTAACATGTGAGTTGAGTTTGGGCCATAACTGCTAATATTGTGCTTTATACAGTGAATATTGGTATAACGTATTAATATTAATGCATTCATGATACTATTTTGAATTTATTATTATAAAATTATATTATTACGTAAAAATATATATCATCTCAAAGTGTTTAATACATCATTTAAATAATGATAAAATAAAATTTAATGTTAATATTAACTGACATAACTAATTAACTATATTTTACATGTTATAGTAGTAACAAAAAAAATTATTTATGTAGAATTAGATAAGAAATGGATAGAACAAAAAAATTATATTTGTTGTTTTTAATTTTTAATTTTATAAGGTTTAGTGTATAAATAAAAAAAATTAGAATAAAATACCAATAATTTAAAAACGTTATGTACAATTCAATATTTTCTAGTACTGGGCTAGTACAAATCATAGTACGAAACACATGCAGCAAGAGTTTTTGACATGGTACGTACTGTACGAAATTCAGAACAAGAGTTTTTGACATCTACGTACTGTACGAGATTTATATCTGTGGTTTGTGCTTCTTTTCAAATTCATTTGTTAGGGGCTGTTTGTATTGCCAAAAAAAAAAAAAGTGTAAAAAAATATAAAAAATTGATAAGAAGTGATATATGATAAAATTTAATTAAAAAAAATTGATAATTTTTTATAAATTTTTGCATTCATTTGTTGTCCAAATGGGGCCTAGATAAATTGAATTTTAGTTTAATGAAACTCGGTCGCATGGCCTATCAATATAATCTATTATGGGCCCGTTTGACATAAAATAAAATTTTAAAAAATTCTATAAATCTCCAATAACCCTTCTACCTCTAATTTTTTCACTATCATTAATTTCAAAAAATTCTAATATTTCGCTAAAAAAACAAAAAAAATTGAAAGTAAGTTAACCAAATGTGTAAATTTTTTATATAATCATATTTTTCGTGTCGAAAATTTTCAAATGAGTACCATTGGCGCTATTTTTTGTGAATTTTTTTGAATCCGTGTGAACGGATTTAGAAAACCGTTCCCACGATTTATGACTTTTCAGAAAAAAAAAAACGGCGCTAAAATTAACTCCAAATCACATTTTATCTCAATTTATCTTATTTTTTCTTATTTTAAACGAGGCCTATATATAATATAAATATATATATACTCTATTTATAACCATACTTTTTATATTTTAAATAATTTATTCTTTTTAAATTGTAGCTTTTTAGCTATAGTTTTTTAATCCTTTACCGTTCAGTCATTTAAGCAGAATGTGAAATTTGATTTATTATGAATTAGTCGTTGTTGTCGTTGTTGTTGTTGTAATAGCGATTGTTATTTAATATGATAATAATTTAATGATATTTGATAAAATTTTTCAACTTTTTAAATATTTAATAATAAATTATAATGAACCAAATTTCAACCTTAATAATTTTTAGCGACTCGAGCCCGTTTCAAAACTCAAAAACTTCCGTCTCATACCCGATAATTATACGACCAGCTACACCCAACCCAGCAAAATTAGGCTGAAACGGACGGTTATTAATCAATCTGCGAGCCCATAATTTTGCATCATTAATTCGGAGGTGAGCCCACAAGAAGCAATTTTGAAAATGCCCCTAGTAATTCCGATGGACATTATTGTCTCTTTATTTCAAAACATTTTACTTTTAAAATTGATTGGATTTTAAAACAACGAATTGATTTAATTTGATAAATGAAATTTTGCGTTAAAATTTTCGTATTTAAGTTATGTTTGGAATATAAAATTGTGGAGGGAAAAACATAGAAGAAAATGATAGGAATGTAAAATAAAGTGAAGAAGTTAAATTTATTTTTTTATAAAGTTAGAAAAATAAGAATAAAATAAATAGATATTTATCAACAAAATTTTCTTTTAATTGGTTAAGCGTACAAAAATTACACAAATTATAAATTTTATTTTCTCTTCATTTTTCATTTTTCTACACAAATTCATGTTTTAAATATAGCAGTAGAATTCAAGCAAAATTGAATTGATTCGAGAAAAATATTAAAATTGATTCTATTATACATAGACTATTTTTATAAGAAAAAATTAGTTACAAATACCACTTAAATCTTTTTTTTTTCTTTGCAAGTTTGTTGACGTTAGATGGGATTTATCAAATTTAGTTTTGAGAAACTTCTTTTTATTAAAGCAACTGCAATGGGTGCTGTTAATAACATTATAGAAAAAATAGATGCATTAAAATAAATTTAATCTTTTTATACAATTAAGTTTATCAATTAGGGAACTCGGTTTAGATCTTAAAAATTACTTTTAAAACTTTCAATTTAAAAAATAAATTATAACCATCTAGATCAGCAACGACAACAATTGGGGGACGAACTTTTGAGGGTATTAAGATTTTTATTTAACAATTTTGTTTGTTTTAGTGTAAAATATTTAAAAAAATATTTATTCATTTCTTAAATACGTGTAAAAATAATTTATATTAAAATAAATAAAACTTAAATTACAGTAGATGAAGAATTTTTCAAAACTTGAAACCTATATATGTCTTTCTGAATTAATCAAAGTAATCTATTGCAGAGCATAAAGAAATTTGAAAAAAATAAAAAATAAAGTAATAAATCAAGCACAGTTGAAATTAAGCACAGTTGTCTTTGTCCTCAAGCCCAAGGTATATTGCAAAACCAGTTGATCACTTGGTTTACAAGATTTTTTTGGCAGCCTGCCTTCCCTACAAGAAAATTTTGACCAGTTTTGCTCGGTGTTTGTCTTTAATCAGCACGGTTAAATTTCAGCGTACGTTTTTGACGACAACTTTGCATCCTCTAATCGGCACGTCTATCTCTTTACTTCCAGACAAAAAGCATTTCGCGTGCATTGGAATGATTAGGCAAGCCTTAATTTGCCATTTGGCTTTGAAAATGATTGCTCCTTGGAGACAACTGTTAAATTTAGAATCAAATTCATCTACGTCTGTTTATTTTTATTTTCAATCTCATTTTAAGATTTATACTCTTGATTTTGTCTTTTTTCTTCTTGTAGATTTTATTAGGTTTATATTTGTAATCTATAAATTAGTAAATAAAATAATAATTGTAAATTTATACTTTACCTTTACTATATAGGCAAAACCCTATTGCTTCAAGATGAAGCTTCTCCTCCTCCTAATTTACTTCATGTCTGGCCTCCACGCTTCTTACCAAAACTCTAATGGTCACTATTGGAAATAAAAAGTATCACTGAATTTATTCACCACGTCAATTAGAAAAATAAAATTCAAGTCTGCAAAACAGGAAAAGTAAAAGGAAATGGTTAGAGAGGGTCTCTGACCAAAAATCCTCTAATAGTAACGTTAGAATAAGTTTGAAAAAGTTGTAATAGAAAGAAAAAAGTAAATAGTTGACAATAGTGAGCGTACTTGAATTTTAGAGACAAGTCTGATATTTATAGTAAAAGAGAATAAATAAGTAAATGTATAAATAATTGAATTGTAATGATTTTGTATTTTGTGTATATATATATATATATATATGTCAGGGTATACGACAGTTTACTTTTATTTGAATACCCTTCATTCCGTATTTAATACTTCCCACTCAACATTAATTGCGCATGGGAGAAGTAAGTATAATAGACAGAATATAGTCTTGAAAAGTGTCTAAATGTCATATTTGTCTGTCACTTGTAAAGAAATTAACTAACTGGGTTAACTGTGAGGTAATAAATTCAATTCATTTATTACTATTTTGCATTTATAGTTATAATCACACAAACATCATTTTACCTAATGGTGGGACCCAAGTGTGGTGGTCAATGAATCAGACCAATGCCGAGCACATTTTCATATAGTGCTTTTGTGCTAGGGGAGATGTCACGTGTCTACAGTTTTTTTTTTGTATTTATAGTCTCCTATGTGGCCTATCCCCGCACTTAGACCTTAGGGTCTAATTGGATGGTGCTAAAATTTCAGGGGGAATAAGTTTTAGAAAGGATATTATTTTTAAAAGGTTAGCCCACATTGATGTGATGTTTATGGAGGGGGATAACTTTTTACTTGGTTTGGATGTTTTATAAATAAGAGGGGATAAATTATGAAAAAAGCAATCAAATGACTCTTTTACCCTTGTGGTGTCCCAAACTTGGTTACCCATTAAATTAAATATTAAATTACAAAACCCACTCTATTTAATTATTTTTGAACAATTTGAAGTTATATTATTTAGTTCATTGAAAATTTAATTTTTTATAAATTTATTTAAAGAACTTTTTTTTTAGATACGTACTTTTGAATGGTTAGTTATTATCTAATTTTTTTAATTATATTTATTTTGACTTGTTGGCTTATCTATTATTTTTTTACTAGCATTATATTTATTTTGATCAAGTTAATAATATTATTAATAATGACTAAAAACGTCAAAAATAAAAAGTTTAAAGGAGGTAACTTTTAATTAGGATTGAGGGTGCTCAAAAATTATCCCCCAATGGGGGAAAATGGAGAGGGGAGAAAGCTAAGAGGGGAGAAGAGGGGACAAATATTTGTCATCCAAACAATGACAAAAGATGAGACTCACAGGTATAATTTTTGGGGGAGGCTTTTCCTCCATCCAATCGGACCCTTAGGGTAAGGGGGGTCACACAGTGGGGAAAGAGGTAAACATGGGCGGGTGTTGAATTGGGTTTGGATGATTTAGTGTATTGGGTATGTGGAAATTAGGTTCAAAATTGGGTTACCAAATGTGGTTAAAGGGTTATTTGAGCTAATTTAAAATATTTTATCAAATGAAGGAGTAAATGGGTTAGGTGTTGTTTGGCTCTAACATTTTTTTTCCAATATGTTTCAATGTTTCAAATAAATTTTGATGCATAAAAATTTTAATATAAATTAGATTAATTATTTCAAAATATTTTTCTGATAATCGAATTTCCAACTTACATAAAATTTAAAATAAAATTTATTTATTAAAATTTAAAATTTCAAAATATTATAGTAATTATGACGTAGACGTAACTGCAGATAAATTTCGGGACTAGTTAGATTATCAGAAACCAATAAAGACTTGCAAAAATTAGTAGGACTGACAACGTAACAATTAGGGTGATGGAGATCATGATAGGCGTTTTCATCTCAAACATTCTCGACAGGAAGAAAATATAAATTAGATATGCTTATTTAGGAATTCAGAATTTTTTTGAAAGATAATTTTATTTACTTCCCTTAAATAATTTTATTTAATTTCCTTAGATAGTGAAATTTTATTTTATTTTAGGTTTAAAGAACTATATAAATCATTTTATGTTACTTTGTTTGGATGATTATTCATTATTTATTTCAGAAATACAAAACCTTAGACTTCTGTTTTGAGTTTTCTCTCAATTCTTTTAGTAAATTTCAAGATTTTGACTTTATCATTAAACAAGTCAATTTATCTTTATTTTACGCTTCTTAAAATTGTTAATTTCTGCTTTCACGGATAACCTTACAGAGTAGTTGCAGCTGATATACACTTGATTGCATATGATCAAGTGAGGAAGATGTGGAATTGTAATCCAACGCTAGTCCTAAAGGTGTATATTGAGAGGGAAAAATCAGTTTCCAAGGCCCACTTGAAAGACACTGATTTGATTAACTAAAACAAACAACAGAAATAAATTAAAATAAAACAGGAGCACTGGCGCTGTTGAAATGTCTCATACGCCAAGTGCTCTAATTAGCAGCGTTTATCTTCAATTTCAAGCAGATGTAATCATTTGACTAGTTGTTCCGGGCTTGCCTTTAATATATATAGTCAAATTTCTGATGTTTCTTTGCTTAGAGAGTCACGAGTATTAGGTTCAATTAATCACATGACTTTTCATCAACAATTTTGTCCTTTTTGTCAACAACTTGTCGTCATCTTGGTACCGAACTGACTCTAAGAGTGACCTGGACTATAGCTTAAATAATTTGGCCTAAAAAAATTTTTGTTTAGTTCAATTTTTTTTTTTTAAAATTAGTTAACCTTTAATTTTTATAATCCAATCCAATACTCTATTTTTAAACTATTTGTTCAATTTAAATTTTTGTAATTTAATACACTTTATCTTTAAATATTTTATTCAACTTAAAAAAATTCAAAATCCAGTAATACTATAATTTTCATTATTGGTTTACTTTTTTTTTTTTTTTTGATCTACAGCAAGGTGTCAATTATGAAAGTACTTTTCTCGAAACTATGGATGTATTTAGAATGAAAAAAAAAAGTTAATAAAAATTATAGTCTCATAATTTATACAATAAATAAAAAATTAAAAATTTTTTTTT
Organism: Vitellaria paradoxa; assembly: GCA_019916065.1. Taxonomy (NCBI): domain Eukaryota; kingdom Viridiplantae; phylum Streptophyta; class Magnoliopsida; order Ericales; family Sapotaceae; genus Vitellaria; species Vitellaria paradoxa. The sequence continues at coordinate 21,130,197 of CM034233.1, read as the reverse complement.
TAATAAAAGTTTTTAAAAATTTTTAATCCTCCAAACGGCCTTTATCACTGTAAAGAAGCAAAGTCAAAAAAATTTGGTGAAATACAGTTGATGGTCAAAACTCACACGGCAGAAAAGGTTTTAAGACTTTATTTTTTTTTTTTTTTAATTTCTTGCTGGGATCTTTCCTCTAAACAACCACTTTTGCTTGATCATCATTCATCAAGAAAACTTTGCTTATAAAAAGAGGGAAGAAGGTCTCAAACAGCCCACAAAGAAGCAAGTTTCCAACACATCCGAGCACAGAGCTAGCCTTGCGTACAATATTCGTAGTGAATCCAGAAGATTTGTCTCCATATATAAAAGCTTAATTGCATATATATATATATATATATCTGAAACAGCTACACCCCAATTCTTCTAGCTCCAACTCCGTCAATCAAGGTGCTATTAAAACTTACAGTTAAGATGAGTAAGGACAAGAAAAAGAGAGGGTACTCAGCAGTAGCCGTCTTGGTGTCACTGGCCTCATTCTTCTGTCTCTCCGGCGGAGGCAAAAAGGTGAAGAAGGGCTCGAGTTCTGCAGCAGCTTCTGATCCAGAGGCCACCATGGTTGCTGCAGCCAAGCATTTCTCTAGTGCTCATAAAGTCCGGCTTGGATAGCTTTTACGCGTGGATTTCAGCTTATCGATGGCAGCTGGGTGTTTCCCCTCTTTCGTTCGAGTGTAAATTACTCTCGACATTTTGCACTTGATCACTGATCTCATTTCAGTTTCTGTATTTTAAATCGTCTTATTTTGTTTTCCTTCGTTAAATTTATTAGTAAATCTCATTTGATAGTAATAACTAATAGGAGTGTACGGATATTAAAAAAATTACCTTTCACGTACTCATTTTACCTAATTAAATTCTCTTTTATTATAATTTATTTTAAACTTAATAGCTGTCTTAAGTTTTGAAATTTTTCCGACCATGAAAAGAAAGATTAGAAATATTCCTTATTAAGAAAAATTTCGAAACTTAAGTCAGTAATTAAGTTCAGAATAAATGGCTGTGAGAGCGAATTAAATGAATATATGTAAAAGTAATTTTTTATAAAATGAAACTAAACTAAATATAAAAAGAATGAAATGGGACGATTTCAATTACGGAAGTTAAACCAACGGTAAAGGACAAGAGTGGTAATTGCTATTTTCCCAATCTTTATTTTATCAGTGGACCGTCATCAGTAATCCTGAGGGCAACGGTCTTATGCTTCTGTTATGTCTTGGGTGAAAAGAAAATTGGTGGAGGTTTCTAAGCCTGCTGCCTTGAAAGGAGCCTAACGTGTATGTGTAATGTCTTATCAAGATAAGAGAATATTCTTTTATGAAAGTGGTTTCAGTTACTCTTTTCTTTTGTTTAACATGTGTGTCTAATGTGTTGCAAAGATAATAGATCATTTATATGTTTAATTACTATCCTCAATTAATTTTGTTCTCCTCTATAAAATTGAATAATAGAATTCAATTCAAATCAGATTCCAGTATAAGCCAGGTTAGTTTCTTCTTCCCTTTTCTATTATTTTTCGTAAACTAGTTCAGGTGGCATTGAGCGATAGTCTGCACAACACAGGCTGTATAAATAAAATACAACTCTAAATGGTTGCACTGTTATTGCAATGGACAGAGGTGTGGCTATGGTAGAAATTGGGAAATTGGAAGTTAATTAATCTTGTGTGGTTATTGAATAGGCTTGATATGGTCAAATTTACTCCTAATATTATTAGTTTTTCATGCAAATCGAACGAAAAATCCTAATAATAGAAATTTTGGAGTCCACTAAAAAATAGAAATTAAAAATTCAAAAATATTATATTAGTGAATTCAAAACTCCACTGCCTATATAGCTACATATGTTTAAATAATAAAACTTAATGCAAGCATAAGAAATCACAATATAACTGAAATTCATAAAAAAAAAAAAAAAAATTCAGGATGATTACAGTATCACGAAACAAAGGAAAACAGAATAAATTCAAAATTGATACCAAATCAATTGATTACCTAAACTATTAACAAATACCAAAGTTAAAATTGCTTAAAAATGAAAAAAAGGTGATTTAAAGGCTTAAACAACAGAATTTCAATTTTAAAGAGTAGGACGTCATCAATGTAAGTGGTAGAAACGAACCTAGATGACCCGAGAAATGCGAAAAACATATACTATAAGGTCAAATTTGATTTCGATTGCGCCACAACTATCACTAAGCCCTTAACGTCTAAATTATGTCAACCTGATCTATGTAATCCAGTGTGTCTATATCAATACTAAACAAAAAAAAAAAAAAAATTGGAAAACTGAAGTGATATTGCATTTTAGATTAATCTGCACATTTATGCTTTGAATTGATTGCTAATGGCACTCATAAGCACCCAATTTTTGTGTAGAGTAGAGATCAGATTGTCCTAACAGAGCCCCAAGGATAGGCAGCTGATTACAAACTCTTGATCTCACTGCTGAACCCTTGGATTCTTGGAAGCACATAGGTTCAGTTTAGATAACCCAGGATTTAAAATTAATTGAATTTAGATTGAATGATATTAAAATATTAAAAAAATATAATTATTTAAGAAATGCATCAAATTTTTTAATAACTACTGCTAAAATGATGAAGCAACTCTTTTCTAAAATTAGTATATCCATTATATTATGAAATTTTTAAATAATTATTTTTGTGGTGATTTAAAAGTTACAATAACATATTGTGTTAAATTATTAAAATTAGAGTGAAAACACTTATTTTTATTATATTTTTTGTTTAAGTTTTCATTATTTTTTAGAAAAATAAAAATGAGTTTAATAAGTATATTTTTATTACTCGTTTTAAAAAATTTTATAAATATAAATTAAAAAAATAAATATAAATATTACCAAATGAAACCTTAGTATAGTGACACAAGTCTCCACAAGAGCCGCAACCGCTGACGGCAAATTGAAATTGGTAGGTTTGCAAACAAAAATAGGGGATAAACGGGGAAAAAATTTCACACTATCATAAATTCTATTTCCTTTCAAACTTAGGAAAATAAAAACAAGTAAAATGTGGTAGATAATTAATTACTAAGATATGCAGTTCATGCAACCAGATTAACGGATCATCACTTCATCGCGCTTGATCTCCAAGTGAAAAAAAAAAAATGCTGATATTGAACTCCAATACGTGTCCATCAGCTATTGAGAGCAAAGATCAGTTTACCACTTGACAGAAATTGATTCGATGTGGGGGGGGGGGGGGGGGAAATCAGATATAAATTAAACAAAAAAAGAAAAGATATTTTTAATTTAAAATATCATATACATCATGAGCCGTAATGGTGTTTGGATAATAAAGAAGTATAATAAAAGTACAAAAATTTGATAAAAAAGTGATATGTGACAAAATTTAATTGAAAGAAATTAAAAATTTTTTATAAGTTTTGGTAATTTTTAGTATTTTTTAATATACCAAACATCCGGAGTGTTTTTAGTTATACGTTGCAACTCCAAGGGAAAAAAGTATTTAGGTTCTGTTTGGCACCACAAAAAAATCATCAAAACTCATCAACTTTAGCTACTTTTCGTAATTTTTCCTCTAATCAAAATTTTTCACATTTTACCTTTATGTCACATCTTTCCAGTTTTATTGTACTTTTTACTTTATTTTTTTGTCAACCAAACATCCCTTAAAAAAATATTTGTTCATCGTTCTTGGTTTACAAGTAACAAGACTGATTCATCTTAGGAAGAAGGTTGACTAGTTTGTCCCGTGGTTCCTTTACAAGTTAAAATTGTTAAACAGGAAACTATTTCGCATCATTTGACTGTCTGTCTGTCTGAGCGCAATTTCGAAGAAATTAACTATTATAAAGGAAACGAGTGCTGAAACGAAAGTCAAAAAAAGGCTGATGGTCAAACCTCGCAAGACGAAAAAGGTTCACTACCTTTTCTTGCTGGGAACTTTCCTCATCCTCTGAACAACCAATACACCCAAAAAGTTTTGTAATTTTAGCTTGATCGTCAAGAAAACCCAGCTTATAAAAAGAGTGAAGAAGAAGGCCTCAAACAGCTCACAAGCAAGCAAGTTTCAAACTGTCCATCCAAACATTACATTACATCCAAGCACAACGAGCTAGCCTAATTGTATACAATCTTTCGAAGTGAATTCAGAAAATTTGGCTAGCATATATATAGCTAGCAAAAAGCAGCTACACCCGTAGCGGTCGAGCAAGATGAGTAAGGGTAATAAAAAGAGTAGTGGGTATTCGGCGGTCTGGGGACCATTCTCCTCCTGCTTCATTTTCTCCGGTGAAGGCAAAAAGGTGGAGGTCTTGAGGCCTGCACCTGCGTCAGATTCTGGTCCGGAGGCCACCATGATCGCTGCAGCTAAGCATTTCTCCAGTGCTCATAAAGTCCGGTTTGGGTAGTACTTTTATCAGTAGTTATTAGTCTTGAGGTCACTTGCCTTCATCGTGCTCCTTCTATGCCTTGGCTCAAATGTTAAAAGGAGGTGGACCTTACCGGTACCGGACACTTGGTAACCGGTCTTAAGCTTGAGGGCCATGGCGGTACATTTTGAGTGGTTTCTATGGTGTCAAGTTATTTCAGCTTATGGACACTTGTCGGCCTTGAGCTCACTTTAATTTCTTAGCTTGACTGCTTCAAGTCTGGGGTGAAAGGCAAAAAGCTTGTCGTTGATGTTGCTGTTTATTTTTGGTGGTGGTGGTGAAAGTTGTTTCAGTAGTCTTTTGTGCTGTATATTTGACATGTAGATGTACTTATGAAGGTAATGGAATATCATTTTTATTATTCTTTTGGTGTTGTCCTAGTTCAAATAAAAAAATGTGCGTTTGGCTTGTTTGATTATAGAAAGTGGTTCCCTTTCATCATCATACCACATCCATCCTGACAGGAAGCGATTGTAACGCCTTGCAATAATTTGAAGGCATTTCAATGGCAGAAAAGCCATTCTGAGCCACTCTTGGCAAATTGTACTTGGTGGGTTTTCACAACAGAAATGTAAGAGGCAACAACAGTATTAATTTTAAGATCAATTGGAGTCAAGAACTTTTTTTTTTTTTGGGTTTTTGGAGGCCGATCACTATTTATGAACTTATAAACATTTAAGTCATACCCAAAAATCTTATTTGTGAATAAGTCACACTTGCAACAAAAAGACCAAAAAGGATATCACGCATTTTTCACTATATTTCAAAACTGCTAGTTTTATCCGAAAATAGTGCACACTTTACTCATAACTTCCGTGACTTTCCATCTTCTTTATAAAGCAAGTAAAACTAATTTTTGGAAACAAAATCAAAACTGTTTGAGAAAAACCTAATTCCGCGACTTTCCATCTTCTTTACAAAATAAGCAAAACTGATTTTTGGAAACAAAATCAAAACTATTAAGGAAAACAGTACCACATAATAAAACAATACCGCATAAAAAATAATACCACATAATAAAACATTATCGCATAAAAACAGTACCGCATAAAAACAGTACCACATAATAAAACAGTACCACATAATAAAACAGTACCGTATAAAAAAACAGTACCTCATTAAAACAGCACCATTCTTTGCATGATATAGTCATGCGGTACTGTTTTTGAACGAGCATGCATCCTAAAAAAAACAGTACCGCAGACATGCGGTACTGTCACACATGCGGTACTGTCGGTCATTCGTTTGATATGTGAACTATTTTTGTGTTTACATGTGATATTTGCATGATAGAGTCTTGCGGTACTGTTTTTGAACGAGCATGCATCCTAAAAAAAACAGTACCTCCTAAAAAAAACAGTACCGCAGACATGAGATACTGTCACACATGAGGTACTGTCGGTCATTCGTTTGATATGTGAACTATTTTTGTGTTTACATGTGATATTTGTATGATAGAGTCATGCGGTACTGTTTTTGAACGAGCATGCATCCTAAAAAAAACAGTACCGCAGACATGTGGTACTGTCACACATGCGGTACTGTCGATTATTCGTTTGATATGTGAACTATTTTTGTGTTTACATGTGATGTTTGCATGATAGAGTCGTGCGGTACTGTTTTTGAACGAGCATGCATCCTAAAAAAAAACAGTACCGCAGACATGTGGTACTGTCACACATGCGGTACTGTCGGTCATTCGTTTGATATGTGAACTATTTTTGTGTTTACATGTGATGTTTGCATGATAGAGTCGTGCGGTACTGTTTTTGAACGAGCATGCATCCTAAAAAAAACAGTAGTGCAGACATGTGGTACTGTCACACATGCGGTACTGTCGGTTATTCGTTTGATATGTGAACTATTTTTGTGTTTACATGTGATGTTTGCATGATAGAGTCGTGCAGTACTGTTTTTGAACGAGCATGCATCCTAAAAAAACAGTACCGCAGACATGTGGTACTGTCACACATGCGGTACTGTCGGTCATTCGTTTGATATGTGAACTATTTTTGTGTTTACATGTGATATTTGCATGATAGAGTCGTGCGGTACTGTTTTTGAACGAGCATGCATCCTAAAAAAAACAGTACCGCAGACATGTGGTACTGTCACACATGCGGTACTGTCGGTTATTCATTTGATATGTGAACTATTTTTGTGTTTACATGTGATGTTTGCATGATAAAGTCGTGCGGTACTATTTTTGAACGAGCATGCATCCTAAAAAAAATAGTACCGCAGACATGTGGTACTGTCACACATGCGGTACTGTCGGTTATTCGTTTGATATGTGAACTATTTTTGTGTTTACATGTGATGTTTGCATGATAGAGTCGTGCGGTACTGTTTTTGAACGAGCATGCATCCTAAAAAAAACAGTACCGCAGACATGTGGTACTGTCACACATGCGGTACTGTCGGTCATTCGTTTGATATGTGAACTATTTTTGTGTTTACATGTGATGTTTGCATGATAGTGTCGTGCGGTACTGTTTTTGAACGAGCATGCATCCTAAAAAAAACAGTACCGCAGACATGTGGTACTGTCACACATGCGGTACTGTCGGTCATTCGTTTGATATGTGAACTATTTTTGTGTTTACATGTGATATTTGCATGATAGAGTCGTGCGGTACTGTTTTTGAACGAGCATGCATCCTAAAAAAACAGTACCGCAGACATGTGGTACTGTCACACATGCGGTACTGTCGGTCATTCGTTTGATATGTGAACTATTTTTGTGTTTACATGTGATGTTTGCATGATAGTGTCGTGCGGTACTGTTTTTGAACGAGCATGCATCCTAAAAAAAACAGTACCGCAGACATGTGGTACTGTCACACATGCGGTACTGTCGGTCATTCGTTTGATATGTGAACTATTTTTGTGTTTACATGTGATATTTGCATGATAGAGTCGTGCGGTACTGTTTTTGAACGAGCATGCATCAAAAAAAAAACAGTACCGCAGACATGTGGTACTGTCACACATGCGGTACTGTCGGTCATTCGTTTGATATGTGAACTATTTTTGTGTTTACATGTGATGTTTGCATGATAGTGTCGTGCGGTACTGTTTTTGAACGAGCATGCATCCTAAAAAAAACAGTACCGCAGACATGTGGTACTGTCACACATGCGGTACTGTCGGTCATTCGTTTGATATGTGAACTATTTTTGTGTTTACATGTGATGTTTGCATGATAGAGTCGTGCGGTACTGTTTTTGAACGAGCATGCATCCTAAAAAAAACAGTACCGCAGACATGTGGTACTGTCACACATGCGGTACTGTCGGTTATTCGTTTGATATGTGAACTATTTTTGTGTTTACATGCGATGTTTGCATGATATAGTCATGCGGTACTGTTTTTGAACGAGCATGCATCCTAAAAAAAACAGTACCGCAGACATGTGGTACTGTCACACATGCGGTACTGTCTGTTATTCGTTTGATATGTGAACTATTTTTGTGTTTACATGTGATGTTTGCATGATAGAGTCATGCGGTACTGTTTTTGAACGAGCTTGCATCCTGAAAAAAACAGTACCGCAGACACATGCGGTACTGTCACACATGCGGTACTGTCGGTCATTCGTTTGATATGTGAACTATTTTTGTGTTTACATGTGATGTTTGCATGATAGAGTCGTGCGGTACTGTTTTTGAGCGAGCATCCTAAAAAAAACAGTACCGCAGACATGTGATACTGTCATACATGCGGTACTGTCGATTATTCGTTTGATATGTGAACTATTTTTTGTATTTACATATGATGTTTGTATGATAGAGTCATGCGGTATTGTTTTTGAACGCGGTATTGTTTTTGAACGAGCATGCATCCTAAAAAAAACAGTACCGCAGTCATGTGTTTAAATACGTAATCCAAATCTGTATATATTCTTTCGATCGACGTTAATCTCACAGCACAAACTCGCGTAATCCGTGTGTATTCCTTCGTATATAATCTTTTAACAGATTTTTATCTCACTATATGTTCACGTAATTGATATGGAATGAAACAAAAACGAAAAACGTGATTTTCGGTTCCATAATTTTCGGCAACTCCATCTCAGTTAATTATAGAAAAATGGCATTTAAGTCATATTATAAATTATATTCAAAACAAACTCGTGGGACCCACTCAAAAGTATGACTTAAATACAAAACTTTTCACATTAATGTGACTTAAAAGCAATACTTTTTTTTGAGTATGACTAATAACTTTAAAAGATTACCAAGTATGACTTGGATACAATTTTTCGTTTTTTTTTTTCTTCTTCTTTTTTTTTTTTTTTTTTTGGGTGTATTGGGTAGGTGGAAATGGGGTCTAAAATTTAGTTACCAAATCGGGTTAAAGAGTTATTTAGATTAATTTAAAATATTTAATCAAATAAATGAGTAAATGAGTTTGGTGTTGTTTGGCTCCAACATATTTTTTTCAATATGTTTCAGTGTTCCAAATAAAATTTTGGTGTATAAAAATTTTAATATAAAGTAGATTAATTATTTCAAAATATTTTTCTAATAATCGAATTTCCAAGTTACATAAAACTTAAATTCACCAGAAAGTCAAATGAAATTTATTTATCAAAATTTAAAATTTCAGAGTATTGCAGTAATTATATTGTTAATTTCTGCTTTCACCGATAACTTTACAGAGTAGTTACAGCTGATATACACTTGATTGCATATGATCAAGTGATGAAGAGGTGTATCAAATGTAATCCAATGCTAGTCCTGCCGGAATTGAGAGGGAAAAATCAGTTTCCATAGCCTACTTGGAAGATACTGATTTGATTAATTTGGACGACCAAAAGTGACCAAATATTAGAAAAATTAAGAAATGTCAGTCACTTTTGAGTGTTTAGAAAATAAACCAAAAGTGAATAAAATAATTCGTTGGAACAATATAAAGTAAACCATTCCAACGGTTTAATTTGTTCAAGAAATAGTATGAAAAGCCAATAAATGATAAAAAAGTGAAAAAAATAGATAATTTTTTGTAACTTTTTGTAATTTTTTTGTAAAAGTCTGTAAAATTTAAATTTTAAAAATAAACGTATGAAAGACAAAAATAACAAAAATTGGTAAAAGTAGGTATATATTTACAACTTTTTTATAATTTTCTGTGGCTTTTGACCCAACCAAACGGGCCTAAGAAAACAAACAAACATAAATAAATTAAAATAAAACAGGAGTACAGGTGTCAATGAAATGTCTCCGACACCGGGTGCTCTAATTAGGAGCGTTTATCTTGAATTTCAAGCAGATGTAACCATTTGACTAGTTTGTTCCGCGTTTGCCTTTAATGCTATGGCTGCGTTTGTCATGCAATTTTTTGTTAAAAATCTCTGAAAATTTTTATAAATTTCTGTTAATTTTATATCACATCAACTTTTTTCTCTCACTGCACGTATTACGAACTCTCCCCAAACTACAATTTATCTCAATTTATCTCATTTTTTCTTACTCCAAACCAACCTTATAATCAAATTTCTGACGTTTCTTGCTGATAGAGTCACAAGCATTAGGTTCAATTAATCACGCGGCTTTTTATTCAACAACTTTGCTGTCATCAAATTACCAAAAGAAAAAAAACTTTGCTGTCATCAGGCCACGGACTGATACTACAGCTATCCTGAGCTATAGTTTGAATAATCTGGTTCAAAAAAAATTTTTAAGTCCAATATCTTTTTTAAAATTTAGTTAATTTTAAATTTTTATAATTCAGTTCACTCTGTCTAATTTTAATCCATTTGTTCAATCCATTTGTTCAATGTAAATTTTTGTAAAATAATCTATTTTATTTTTAAACCTTTTCTTTAACCTAGTTGAATTCTAAATTCTTAATCGTCCTAATTTTCATTAGAATAAATTCTATTTAGACTTCCTAAACATTTGAATAATTATACATAAATTTCTTAACATTTAAAATTTACAGATACCTCTCTTATTTTAAAATGTTACTAACCCCACACCTCATTCCATTAGTTTTAATACTAACTCTGTTAAATATTTGTTGTAAATACAAATCTACCCTTAATTTAATTAACTAATCACAAATAAAATAAATATAAATATATATATACTCCAATATATATATATATATCAGCACCGATGCTCGTCAGGTGGACTCCAGCAACGACAGCGACCCTCTCTCCCCTGCAAGGTCTCTCGATCCAACAACTCATCTATCCCCCTCTCTCTCTCTTTCTCCCTCTCGTTATGAGTCTCGACTTAAACCCATCTGCACGCATATATATATATATATATATATATATATATGTATGTATGTATGTATGTATTGAGGTTATTGAAGTTTTGTACATGAGTTTACAGTGAGGAGGGAGAAAGAGACGAGGTGGGGTTGTTTTAGAGATTGTTTACTGTGAACCCAATTTCATACGAGGAAGAGAAAGGCATCACAGGAAGCCAATTTCACCTTGAGAGCAATTTTTCGAAACCTTCAACCATCGTCAACGATTTGACCATATTAGGAATAGTGCTGGGGCAATCCAATTATTCAAAGTTCTCTTTGGGCTTTGGAACGAGGTGAAATTAATTTTTAATTACATTTGCACCTACAATTAATAAGAATGTATGCAATTCACATTTTGCCTATTTTGGTGTTTAGCAATATCACTAAATTTTTTTTAAAATTTTAATCAAATAACTGAAAATTTCTTAAATATCTTCAAAATTTTTCTAATTTTTTATCTAACAAGTAAAAATTACTAAAAAATTTTAAAAATTAGTGAAAATTTTAAATTTTTAATAAGTTTATACTAAGTAATTTACTAAAATTTTCAAAAAATTTCACTTTCAAACAAATCCTTAGTTTGACAATACTAATTAAAAGTTAACTTTTAATTATTCAATTTTTTGGCTTTCTTTAAAATAATTAAAATTATTGTTTTACATTTTAAATTTATTTTAAATTATGAAGGATAAAAATATTAAATTAATAAAAAAGTTAAAAAATTAATTATTAAAAAATTAACTTTTTTTTTTCCAAATAAACCAATGCTGACGTTTTATTAGTTATTTTTTTTCCCAAAAGTTTTATCTTTTAGAAGTTAGTTAAAAAAATAAAAAATAAATTTTTTTTTAATATAATTAAGCCTAAAACCTTCAAAAAGCAATTGAAGGGTCTTGTCTCCAACAGAGCTTTGCCTCCATTATTGCCAATGGGATTCCTCCAAGTTTGGTCAATGCAAGGGAACATACGTGCTTGAGAAATCCAAGCCCAGCCGAAACTCGACTTGGGTGTCTCTTGTCTTTGTTTCAGTTGAACCTTCGTTCAAGATGTCCACCATCAGTGACAATTTCGCAATATTTTCTTAGCTGAATCGTGGGCAGCGCCGCCGCAGCCGCCCAACCCACCACCGCCCAACCTACTAGCTTATTTATGTGAATATATATATGTATATATGTTTTAGTGTATATATGTTTCAGTGTATATATGTTATTTTGCAAATGATAAAAGGGTAAAAAAAAGGATAAAATGACATTTTGATAAGATTTTATGGTTTGCATCATTGATTTTGGTAAAACCTTAACGGCAGATCGATGGAAGGGGGTCTGTGACATAAAAATTTCAAAATAAAGGAGGTGTATATAAATTTGAAATGTCAAGAGAGTTCATGTGTAATTATATAAATGTTTAAAAGGTCTAGATGTAATTTACTTTTTTCATTATTAGTTTACTTTTTTTGATCTATAACAAAATATCAAAACTTTCCTAGAAATTACATAATAGAGTGTTTGGAATTATAAAAATTAATATAAATTTGTAAAAGTTACAGTTTCGATATTTGTGAAGTAGATAAAAAATTTGAATTCTATAAAAATTTATAGAAGTTTGTAAAATTTTGTAAAATTTTAAATAAGAGATTGCACAAAGGAAACAAGTCATAAAATTAGGTGAAAGGTCATTTGGTAGCCCAAAATTTTTTAAAAAATTTCAAAAAATTTCAAAAGTTTTCGAATTCTTCCAATCAAATTTTATCATGTATCATTTTTACATTACATCAATACTAACTTTTAATTTTTTTAATTTTTTTGACATTCCAAACAACTCAGTAGTTAATGGTCAAAACTCACAAAAAGCAGAAAAGGTTTTAAGACTTTTTTTTTTTTATTTAAATTCTTGCTGGATCTTTCCTCTAAACAAGCACTTTTCCTTTATCATCAAGAAAACTTTGCTTATAAAAAAAGAGGGAAGAAGGTTTCAAACAGCCCACAGAATAAGCAAGTTTCCGACACATCCAAGCACACAACTAGCCTTGTGTACGACATTCGTAGCGAACCCAGAAGATTTGTCTCCATATATAAAAGCTTAATTGCATATTTATATATCAGAAACAGCTAGATCCCAATTCTTCTAGCTCCAACTCTGTCAATTAAGGTGCAACTTAAAAAGAACAATTAAGATGAGTAAGGACAAGAAAAAGAATGGGTACTCTGCAGGAGCCGTCTTGAGGTCACTGGCCTCATTCTTCTGTGTCTCCGGCGGAGGCAAAAAGGTGAAGAAGGGCTCGAGTTCTGCGGCAGCTTCTGATCCAGAGGCCACCATGGTTGCTGCAGCTAAGCATTTCTCTAGTGCTCAGCAAGTCCGGCTTGGATAGCTTTTACGTGAGGATTTCGGGTTATCGATGACAGCTGGGTGTTTCCCCTCTTACCTTCGAGGGTAAACTACTCTCGACATTTTGTACTTGACCACTAATCTCACTGAGCGAGAGTCTGTACAACTCTATGGTTGCACTGTTTCTGTAATGAGCAGAGGTTTAGCTGTGGTAGAAATTGGGAGTTAATTAATCTCGAAATATTTGACGCAGAACGGATAATAGAATTCAGTCCAAAGCTTTTCTGCGCATGGAGTTACATCTGTTTAATTAATAAAATTTATTGTAAAAATACGAAACTGTAATATACCTGAAATTTATCAAAAATAAGAAGTTCAGAATGATTATAGAATTAGGGAAAAAAAAAACAAAGTAAATCTAGAATTGATGCAAAAATTACGAACAAATACCAAAGTCAAAATTGCCTAAAAATGAGAAAAGGTGATTTAAAGGCTTAAACAGTGAAATTTGGTTTTGGAGATTAGGAAGTTGCAACTGTAGGTGGTGGAAACGAATTAAAAAAAAAAGTGAAAAACATTTAGGCTATGTTTGTTTGAGGGGATTGGATGATGGAGAATAAGTAATATTATGGGATAATATATGGGAATGGATAAAAGATGGGATTAATTTTTTACATGGAATTATTTTTTTGGTGTTTGATTTGTGGGAGGTTAATGGAACAGTATAGAGAATGTCAAAAAGATTTACATATGGTGTTCATCGATTTAGAGAAAGCATATGATCAGGTTCCTAGGGAGATTCTATGGAGAGTATTAGAAAAGAAAGGAGTGTGTGTCGCATATATTGAGGCGATAAAGGACATGTATGATAGAGCCATGACATCTATACGGACGACTGGTGGAGAGACTAATGAGTTCCTTATCACGATTGGTTTACATCAAGGCTCAGCGTTAAGCCTGTACTTGTTTGCTTTAGTTATGGATGAGATTACAAGACATATTCAAGATAAGGTGCCGTGGTGTATGCTATTTGCAGATGATATTGTTTTAGTAGATGAGACGAGAGAAAGAGTGAATGCTAAGCTAGAATTGTGGCGGGATATGTTATAGACAAAAGAGTTTAGGCTAAACCGATGCAAGACGGAATATATGGAATGTAAGTTTAGTCAAAGTAGGATAACGAGTAGTATAGAAATAAGTTTAGGCACACAAAAGATTGTAGAGAAAGATAAATTTAAGTACCTTGGATCTATGGTGCAACAAGATGGAGGGATTGATACTGATGTAAGTCGCAGGATTCAAGCTGGATGGACCAAATGGAGGAGTGCTTCGGGGGTTTTGTGCGACCGAAAAATCCCCCTCAAGGTGAAAGGAAAGTATTATAAGGTAGCGGTTAGACCAGCGCTGCTATATGGATCAGAGTGTTGGGCAGTAAAGCATAATCATGGTCAGAAGATGGCAGTTGCAGAGATGAGGATGCTAAGGTGGATGTGCAGGATTACAAGGAAAGATAGGATTAAGAATGAGGAGATTGGGGGCAAAGTAGGAATAGCACCGATTGAAGATAAAATGAGAGAAAACCGATTAAGATGGTTTGGCCATGTTAGAAGGCGTCCAGCAGAGGCACCTGTTAGAATGTGTGAAAGTATGGAGATTGTCAGGAGTAGGAGAGGTAGAAGAAGACCCAAGAGAAGCTGGAAAGAAACCATTAAACATGACCTAACCTACCTAGATTTATCAGAGGACATGCCCCTAAACAGATCTAATTGGCGTCCACAAATCCATATAGCCGACCCCACCTAGTGGGAAAAGGCTTGATTTGGTTTGGTTTAGTTTGGTTTGGTTTTGATTTGTGGGATATAAAGTGGGGATAAAAAATGTGATTTGATATGTGATCTAATAGGAAATAATTTTAGACCTTTAAATCTTGGAGGGAAGCACATTCGGCCATGGGGGATAAATAATCCCACATACCCCATGGGATACCACATCTGGCCATTTAGGCCATAACTCATCCAATCCGTGGGACTCACGGATGAAACCAAAAACAAAACAAACACCACTTTTGAGTAGGGCCCACGAAAAACTTCTCCAATCCGGCGTTTTAATCGGAGCATCAAACATGGCCTTATTGTAAGACCAAATCCGATTCCGATTGCATATGTCAGAACTAACTTTATAACATTAGGCATCTAAATTTGGTTACCCCGGTTCATATAATCAAGGGGGATCCGTTCTATATAAATACTAAAAAGAATTTGAAAAACTCAAGTGATATTGCATTTTAAGATTAATCTGCACATTTTTCATTTGAATTGATTGCTAATGGTGCTCATAAGTACCCAATTATTTGTGTAGAGATCGGATTGTCCTAACAGAGCCACAAGGATAGGCAGTTGATTATGAACTTTTTATCTCACTGCTGATCCCCTGGATTCTTGGAAGCACATGGGTTCAGTTTAGATAACCCAGGATATAAAATTAATTGAATTTTGATTAAATTATATTAAAATATAAGAAAAGAATATAATTATTTAAGAAATGTATTAAATTTTTTAATAACTACTACTAAAATAATGGAGCAATTATTTTCTATAAACAATAGATCGATTATAGGTGCGCTTGGAGTGACAAAAACTGAGATAAAATAAGATAAAGTTAAATAAGTTATGATTTTGTAATTCATGCAGTGAGATAAAAAGTGAATAACTTTTAGAGTTTTTTAGTATTTTCACCATTTTTTCAAAGTTTTTTGTCACTCTAAACAAAACTTATATTATGAAATTTTTAAATAATTATTTTTTGTGGTAATTTAAATTTATCATAATATATTATGTTAAATTATAAAAATTTATATATATATAAATTAACAAAATTAGAGATTAGACTGAAAACATTTTTTTTATATTTTTTTGTTTAAGTTTTTATTTTTTTTTGAAAATAAAAAAATAAATTTAACAAACATATTTTGATTATTAATTTTAAAAAAATCTGTATAAATAAAAATAAATAAATATAAACGTTATTAAACGGAATCTTTATATAGTGTCACATGTTTATAATTTTTTAACCTTGACAGCGGCAAATTGAAATTGGTAGGTTTGCAAACAAAAATAGGGGATAAACAGGGTAAAATTTTCACACTATCATAAATTCTATTTCCATTCAAACTTAGCAAAATAAAAACAAGTAAAATGTGGTAGATAATTACTAAGATATGCAGTTCATGCAACCAGATTAACAGATAATCACTTCATTGCGCTTGATCTCCAAGTGAGAAAAAAAATGCTGATATGGAACTCAAATACGTGTCCATCAGCTTTTGAGAGCAAAGATCAGTTTACCACTTGACGGAAACTGATTTGATGAAAGAAAAAAAAAATCAGATATAAATTAAACAAAAAAAGAAAAGATTTTTTTAATTTAGGGGACGTTTTGGAGGCACAATTTTTTGTATTTTTTTACCAAAAGTTACTAGTTACCATTTTTAAAATGTTTGGTGAAGCAAATAGTAATTAGTAATTTTTAGAAATTTTTATATTTTTTTGGTATTTAGTAAATTTTTAGTCATTTTTAATAATTTTTAGTAATTTTTGGAAACTTTTGAGTAATTTTTAATAATTTTCAGTAACTTTTCAGTTGACAGGTTACTGTAACGGAGCAAAAAAGTAACAACATTAATGATTTATTAAACACTTATGAATAAAAAACTAATAATTTTTTGCATTTTGTTCGTCTCCAAACACCCCCTTAAATATCAAATACATCATGTGCTCTAGTGAAGTGTTTTTAATTTAAGTATATGTTGCAACTCCAAGGAAAAAAAGTACGTAAAAAATTATTTGTTCATCATTCTTGGTTTACAAGATTTATTCATCTCAGGGAGAAGGTTGACTAGTTTGTTCCGTGTGAGCTGTTTGGCTGCTTAAAAAAATAAAAAAAAATTATTAAAATTTACAAAAAGTTATTAATTTTTAAAAGATGTTTGATTGGTAAAAATTTAATTAAAAAATATAATAAAAGTAGAAAGATTTAATATAAAAATGATATATGATAAAATTTAATTAAAAAAATACAAAAAAAATTGATAAAAACTAATGGATTTTGACTGATTTTGGCTAACTAAGTACTCCCTTAATTTCTTCTAATTAAATTTTGTCAGTTTACATCAAAATTTTCTTTTCTTTTTTGGGTATTTTATTGGTACTTTTTAGCCAATCAAAAATAATAAATTAATTGTTAAACAGGAAACTATTTCGGATCATTCCGAGAATTTAACTATTACAAAGGAAACGGGTGCTGGAACCAAAGTCAAAAGACGGAAAAGGTCCACTACTTTTTCTCGCTGGGATCTTTCTCCGAACCAGTAACCCCCAGAAAATTTTACAATTTTAGCTTGATCATCAAGAAAACCCTGCTTATAAAACGAGTTAAAGAAGAAAGGCTTCAAACAGCTCACAAACAAGCAAGCAAGTCTCAAACTGTCCAACCAAACATTTCATCCAAGCGCAACTAGCCTTAATCGTATACAATCTTTCGAAGTGAATTCAGATAATTTTAGCGTAGCCAATTCTTATATCTACAATATATATATATATATATATAGGTCTATTGCCTGTGAAGGTACTGTATTTGGAACGGTCGATCGAGCAAGATGAGCAAGGGTAATAAAAAGAGCAGTGTGTATTCGTCGGTCTGGGGATCATTCTCCTCCTGCTTCGTCTTCTCTGGTGAAGGCAAGAAGGTGGAGGTCTCGGGGCCTGCAGCCGCATCAGTTTCTGGTCCAGAGGCCACTATGATCGCTGCAGCTAAGCATTTCTCCAGTGCTCATAAAGTCCGGTTTGGGTAGTACTTCTATCTTACCAGTCTTGAGGTCACTTGTCTAAGGCTTCGTTTGGGTTCAAAATAGATTCTAGCTTTTTTTCTATCGTTTCTTTTTTTTTTTTTTTTCCTTTTATATGACTTTTTTAACTAAAATTTGATTTTTTTTTTAGAAAATATAACTTTTGAGTGTTTTAATCACATTTATATAAAAAAAATTAAAAAATTCGTATCCATTTGGGTAAAAATTATAAAAAATACTAATTTTTTCTTTTTTTTTTTCAGTCAAATAGATAATTTTTATTCAAACGAATAAGAATTTTTCATTTTTTTTCAAAAAATAGGATTAACACGCTTAAAAGTTATATCTTTTAAAAAAAAATTAAATTTTGGTAAAAAAATTCATATAAAATGAAAAAAAATTATGAAAAGAGCTGGATAGCTTTTTTGAAACCAAACTATTTGTGCTTCTTCAATGCCTGGGCTCAAAGGTCAAAAACTTAAGAAGGAGGTGGACCTTAATTAGACACTTAGTTACGGGTCTTGATCAGCTCGAGGGCCATGGCGGTACATTTCTGTTGGCTGCAGCTAAGCATTTCCCAAGTGCTCATAGTGTCCAGTTTGACTATAGTTAATTTCAATGTCTAGTTTTTTCAGCTTATGGACACTTGTCGGTCTCGAGGTCGCTTGCTTGACTGCTTCAAGTCTTGGGGTGAAAAGGCAAGAAGTCTGTCGTTGATGTTTCTGTTTATTTTTGGTGGTGGTGAAAGTTGTTTCAGTAGATATATCTTTTGTGCTATATATTTGACATGTTGATGCATGTTATGAAGGTGATGGAATATCGTTTTTATTATTCTTTTGTTGCTGTCCTAGTTCAAATCAATAACGTTTCTCAAGAACCTTTTTTCTTTTAGTAATTAATCAATTAGATGCCACTAGATTTTGTCAAAGAATAATCACCTTGATTATTAGATTAAAGTCTCTTCGGAGTTCCAAGTAATAGATTTTGTCAAATCATAATCCATAATAATATTTCAAACTCTTATATATGTGTGTGTGTGTAAATTTCATTGCATGAATAGGGGATTTTTGCTAATTGAGCCAATATAAATTTATATTAGGACATGTTTTTGACTTCTACTTTCAAAAAACTCAAATATCCATGATGGTGTATATACAATGAACTCTTTTATAAATGAGAAAAAAATCATGCTCAATAAAACTTGTTTAATTATTTATTGATGGCAAATAAGGTCTGGGTATAAAATTAGATAAGCATGGATTAATGATAGAAATTGAAGACAAACCTAATTGCAACCTCACTTCACTACTACAAAAATACATAAACATCACAGCTTTTAAGCTTGATGTTTCACTATTTATCTCAGTCACAAAAGTGTAATTGATTCAAGTGAGATTATAAGTGGTCTCTTTTCGATCACAGTTTATAACCGTGATTGAAAATTTACAACAATCACACACTAAAAGCTTGATTTTTTATGATAAAAGTTGAGATGAAAAAAAAATCTTGTGTGATCTTTTATGAATTTTGATATCACTTTTTTTAAAAAATCGTGATCAAATATAGACAAATAATCACGCTAAAAAATGGATTAATTTTAAAAATAATAAAAATTCACATGGCAACTTATTATCAAGTCATCGTAGCACCGTTTGATGCCTTGTCATTATATCAAACTTATATATTTGATATTTTTGTGTTTCTGCTGAGAATCGAACTTGTGTCATTTTTGTGGAAGTTAGTGCAGTTAACCGCTAGTCCAAGCTATCATTTACTTATATGTTTTACACATTAATATATATAAGCAAAATTTTATGACTTTTGAGATAATAAAAGTAATAAAATTATATTATTTTAATTTAATTATTTTAAGTTTTTTACAATAATTTATTATGACTTTTACCAACCAATTAGTAGCTAAAACTTGCACCTTTCCCGATCAATTGGTTGGAAAAAATGATAAAAAAATTTACTTTTGTTTAATTATTTTAATTTTTTGTAATAATTTGAAATCATAACCAATGTATGAAACCATGTGAATACTTAATAAATAGTTTATGAATATATATCATATTTAATTATAAATGATCTTAAATATTTTTATTATTTTTCTTTAATCTTTTTATATAACACATATTTAATTATGACTCATTATTTATAATATATTTTCTTCATTCTGTATTATAATTTTAAAAGTAATTAAGTCGCATTTAGTTTTAGTTTTAGAAAATTATTGTACAAGACAAAATTTTTGAAAAAAAAAACTATTTTAAAAATTGATTTGTAATATAAAAAATATTTTCAATGATTATATTCAAAAATTAGTTCTAAAAAGACAAAAAAAAATGAAAATTTTTATTATTTTTATTTTTAAATTTTTATCACTTCCAGTAAAATATAAAATAATGTCACTTTTAATATAATTAATATTAAAGATACACTAAACATTTATTAGCTATTAAATATTTAATATTTACCCGGTTATAAGTCATACAAATTATGAAAATTACTCCCAAATATTTACTAAAAAATAACAATTATATATTTAGTATTATTTAAATTTGATTTGGCAAATTTAGTTTTAACATTACTTTAAAAATATTTTTGTTTATTGATCTATGATTGTAGTTTTTATAGCGTATTCAATTAATTAAAATTAATAAATAAATGTTATAAACAAATTTATGAAATCAAATTTAAATCATATAAAATGATAAATAAAGTTATTTGAGAGAGATATAAAGTAAAATAAATGACAATATTATTTCTCATTCTTTTAATTATCTTAATTTTTTTAATATATGATTTTCTTCACTTTTTGATCTCAGTTTTTTCTAGAGATATTTCTACTGATCTTTTATCTCAGTTTTTCCTAGAGATGGTTTCCACTAATCTTTTATCTCAATTTTTCTAAGAGATAATTTCTACTGATCTTTTATCTCGTTTTAAATACAATCACAGTTTTAATAAAAGTGAGATAAAAAGTATTAAAAGTAACTTTTTATCTCAGTTTTTTAATTAGACTGAGATAAAAAATTTAATTTACAAATCTTTATCACGCTTTTTCTAAAACCGTGATCTTTATAAATTTTTTAGTGTGATCTTTATCAATTATTGTAGTAGTGCTTTTTTGGGGGGCTTAGAATTTAGATCTCGTTTGGAAGTACAATTTTGTGTAAAAATCAGCCAAAAGTTATAAAGTTGATGTTTGACAAAATACTAATTTTGCCAGTAATTTGCTTAACTTAAAAGTTACCCAAATTTTTACCAAATACACAAAAGTTACCAAAAGTTACTAAAATTATCAAAAATTACTAAATATTGTTTAAAATTTTACTAAATACCCTAAAAATTGTAAAAAGTTGTTAGAAATTATTAAAAATTACTACTTGTTTACTAAATAATTAAAAATTATAAGTAGTAATTTTTGATAAAAATATCAAAAATTACTAAAAATTATACCTCTAAACGCTCCTAAGTTAAGTTTTGCTACTTGCTCTAGTTAAAAGCGGACTTTTTTTGTTATAATAATTTCAATGATTATATAGAAAGAATTGAAAAATAACCAGTTTTAATTAATTTATTTCTCATCATCTTGATCAATTTAAGGAAATGATGCCCTTCTCAAGAATAACTTTACGTTCTTGTTACTAGTTTGTGGGATTTTTGCAAACTTTTTAATTTTGCCTTTCAAAAAAAATTTGAAAACCCCATCAAGTGCTCGTCTAGAGCTCTACAAAATGTTAAAGAACTATAAAATATCTATTAGTCTATAATTCTCTATAAAATTTTTTTTAACTAGAATTACGTAAATTTCTATAAATTTATATATTTTAATAAATCTCAACAAATATCTACAAATTCTAATAAAATTTTTATAAATTTTAATAATATTTTTATAAATTCTAATAACAGTTTAACAAATTTCAAAAAATTCTAACAAAAATGTTATAAAGTATCTACACAAATCCGTTCGAACGAACGAAATTCCGTTTGAACGAAATTATTTATTTTTATAACTTTTAGTTTAGGCTCCACACGGTCAAAAATTAATCTAAATTATATTTTATTCTAATTTTTTAAGTTCTAAACGGCACCTAAATTTGAAAATAAATTTAGGTTTTAATTATATGAGTCATAAAACAAATGTTAAGACCTTTTTGCACTAATTTTTACCCAATAAAAAAAAACTTGAATAATTGTACAAGTGGTGGTGGACGTTATGGCTGTAAATAAAAAAATAAATAAATAAATAAATAAAAATTATAGGAGAGTTCATGAGAAGCCCGTGAAGCCGCCCCTAACCAAGACTTGCTCCATTGAATAAGCAAGCATTATTCAACTTAACATGGAATAAGAGCGCATTTTGTTTTCGATAGGGCACGCCTCATTTATTAATTGCCCTTCTATTTATTCGTATTTGCGAAAAGCCGGAGTAGTCAGCGCGTGGCAGTGGCGGTGGTCGCCGGCGACGAGCCGATTCCGCACACCGACCTCAATTCTTTCAGTAGTAACAACAGCTTCGAATCTCAGACTATTGTTCAACGATCAACAGAATTCTTCATCGCAAGGTATTTGCGAGCAGATCTCTCCTCTCCGATTATTTCAATTGGGTTGCTTTCTCTTTTCTTCTGCTTTTCTTCATCTATTGAAAATTTTGTGAAAATTTCACACATCAAAAGCACATAATAATCAGTATCCATGTGGCAGTACCATGAAATCGGCAAAGGGCCATCAGGAGGAGGAAGAGGAAGAGGACGAAGAGCTCGTTTCCAAGAAAGAAGCCCCTTCTTCCATTAATAAGGGTACACATATACGTACACACACAGATGCGTTTATATAGCCGTGTTGATGAATTTGAGAGTTCTTTGTCATTCTGTGACACCTGTTTGTTTGATTCTCGTCGTAGAATTTTGTTACTCTAACATGGCATTTGTGTGTGGAGGCAGATGGAAAGAACAACGACAAGGCTAATACGATGCGCTCCAAGCATTCAGTCACAGAGCAGCGTCGGAGGAGCAAGATAAATGAGAGGTATCCTTGTTTGGAATAATTGTTTTCCTTTTTGTGTGTACTTTTTGCTTGTAGCATCGAGTTGCATGCCCTTTGGTGGAGCAGAATTGAGGATAATCTTCTGTTAGGAAAATTTCTTCAGAATGTAATGAATTTTTAATTAAAAGTTGCAGTCTTTAGCTTTTGTAAACATTTTTTGGGGTTGGATTGGAGTTTGTTCAAGCTATCTGTAGGCTTGAGTATATGTAAAGCTATTTTATTCTGAACAACAAATTGTGAAATATCTATATCATTGTCCTAATTGTTGCACTTGGGCTCCGGTGGCTTTGCATGGACTTTGTAATGTTTATTCTGAAACATAGATTCACTGCAAGTGGACTTGAATTGAACTAGGGAGAAAAATGTCGATTTAGTTAAACTAGCTTCGCACTGCGGGGAAGTTGTCCATTTCAAGATCTATAAATTGTGGGGGCATTTTTCCTTCAAGATTTGTACGTTTTGGTGTCACTTTGTTGATTGAGTATTAATTTTCTACATTATAAAGAGCCCTTGCATATTTGACTTGCAATAATCATCAAATATTCTTTTGAACAAAGGAGTTTGTAACTAGAATACTATTACCTTAGTAAAAAATTTCAAACTAGTGTGTTAGAACTATTTTCCGACCTAGAGTTAGTTTTGTTGTATCATATGCTAGATAGAGGGGAAAAAGGTGGTGGGAAAACAAAAAATTTCTAGCTACATTTCATTGGAGGCACTAGATGATGGGGGATAAATAATACCATGGGATAATGTATAGGATTGGATATAACATGAGATTAATTTTTTGTGAGGAATTATTTTATTGGTGCTTGGTTGATGAGATATAAAGTGGGATAAGAGATGTGATTTGACAGGAAATGTGACAGAAAATAATTTTGGACCTTTAGATTTTGATCGGAAGCAAATCTGGGGGGTTGGGGGATGTGCCATCTCACCTCCCATGGTATTTTACATCCTTCATTTTGAAAGATTAGTAATTTGAAGTAATCCCCTCTTTTTGGGGTAATCAAACATGGGATTTGTGGGACCCACGAATGGCAAATCCAATCCTAAGTCCCACATTCTTCAAACAAACACAACCTCTGGGTAAAGCCTCAACTTCAATTGGAGACTTTTAAATCCTTTACTTTTGGTACTAGCTTTCGATTGGAGAATTTTATTGATTTCTTAAACACTCAATTGAATTGTTAGGAATAATCTTAACCCAAGATGGTATACAACTTCAACGACATATTATTTCTAAAGTAAAAGATTTTCTTGAAATCTTAACAGAGAAGAGACAACGTCAAAGTTTGTTAGGAATCCTTAATTATGGAATAAACTTCATACAGGAATTATCAAGCTATAAAAAATTTTATTAACAAAATTAAAAATGGATCAAATTTTTTATTGGACAGAAGAAGACATGAAGCTTTTACGAACCATAAAAGCTAAGTTGAATAAATTACCAATAGTTTACTTTCCTAGAACGAGTGATAAACTAATCCTTGAAACGGATGCCTCCAGTGAATAGTGGGGATGTGTTTTGAAAGCCATTCCAAAAGAAAAGTGGAAGGAAGTTGATCCACCTTTATCCTAGCAAGGAAAAAGAACAAGAAAACATAAGATACCAGTCACTCTTTAGAAAGAAGAATTGATTAGCGGTTACAACTCAGAAAAATTTATCCCAAATGAAATAAAGTATTTCATTTTCAAAAAAGAATTATTATACCTTAGCAAATGGAAGGTATATATTGAATCTGTTAATAAATTTACTGTTAGAGACTGACAATGTAGAGGACTACGGAGCAGACGATAGAGAATATTATCTAGACAGAGAATTCTTATCATTGGAAGATAGTGTTACGCGCTACAATCTTGACAACATGATGGAGCTCTAGTGGAAGTAAGGGGTGGGACCTACCCACGTGACACAACCAGACATGAGATAACAGAAGAGAGCAGAGTGGCCCAGGACACCTGTCAAAAAGGATCGGTCTTACTTATCAGGAATCTGTTTTAAAAAAAGGCAGACACCAGCTATACTCATCCTTAGCTAAAGGTCGAACGCCAAAATTTTGTGAATCCAATTTATTTCTGAATGCTCCCACAAACCTGTATATAAAGAGATGAGTAGCTAGTCAAAACATAAGAATTACTGAAGAAATCAATACTAGAGAAACATCAACCGTAATCAAAGTTGAAGATCCTACACCTATAAATAATAGGAAGGATGATCTATTAAAATCTAATGTGGCCCAGAGTGGGATATATTTAGATTTAACTCATGTACCTTTTTAAGACAAATTGAAAGTAATAGATGATTGGGCACACTTCTTGTCCGTCATAATTCTAAATTATAAAAATTCCTGGACCAAGGAAAAATTTTTAGACTATATCTTGGCAACCTTGCAAGGAGACACCTCACGATGGTTAAAGCAATGGGGAAATTCAAAAAAGGAAGGTAAATTGCAGAAAGCAAGTTTACTCTTTGATTTTAATAATTTTAAAGGAATACTAGATAAGTTTTCCAAAGTCATAAAAGAGCATATGATTGGATTTATTGATTACACAAATTTAGGCCATGATGTTAATTATGCACTATCTAAATTAGAATTATGCAATATATGCAATTATGATACAAGGTTGTGGGAGCTTCTGGAACTAAATTGGATTCTATAAATTTTTGGACGTCTGGCCTTTAGCTACAGATGAGGACAGTTGGTGTATGCCTTGTTCTAAAGAGTATTCCTGCTAAGTAAGACTTGATCCTTTTTTGACAGGTGTATTGGGCTGCACTGCTATCTTCTGTTGTCAGGAAAGAGATTTATCTAGTTGTATCACGTGGGTAGGTCCCACCTTGCTTCCACTATAGCTCCACTATGTTGTCAAGGTTGTGGCGCGTGACACTATCTTCTGATGATAAGGATTCTCTGCCTGAATAATCTTCTCTACTATGTGCTCTGTAGTCTTCTATGTTGTCAACTTTTGCCAGTAGATTTATTGGCAGATCTAGTGCTTACCTTCCATTTGCTATGTAGTACAAAAATTCTTTTGCTCCTTTGATCAGTTGCTCAAATCTCACATAATTAATGGATGTATTGGTAACAAATAGTCGTCTACCATTTGTTACCATGAAGGGTTCTTCTTCTGATCCTTAAATTCAATTTGCAGCTTTGGTTAAGCTGATCAAATATTCAATCTAATACTATTTTATACTAAGAGTATGGACAGGAAATTGATATGGTGATAGCTCCTTTTCAAATTTAGAGTCTTTAGTCATTCTGAGGAACCAAATCTAACAAGGTTGGTAGAACCTTCCTCGCTCATAACACCCAATCGTATTGGCATTATGAAATAAGAAATATTTGTTCCATTTCTATAATTCAGGAACATGCATGACCATTGTCTTGATCATCATGGGAAAACAATTAAATATTGGAAAGACTTAATTGGAAAAATGACTTTTCTAGTCATTTCCCATTCAGTGTCTTCTATAAATCAATTTTCATTTTCCAGTATATGATTTATACGTGGAACTCCATTCTCAAGTTTGAGTAAAAATAAATTCCTTTTTAGAATTTTTATTATTTTTTCACGTGGCTCAACGCATTCTTTAATAAAAATTTTGAAATTTTCTTTTGATAAAGATTTTTTCAAATTTTCAAATAGACATTCTTTTAGTTTTAACAAAAGCGTTGTTTTTCGAACCCTCTTCTTCTAGAAGGTTTGATAAATATACAATGCTTTGCATCTTACCAATATTGTATTCAATGTTCCAATTCATTTCGCTAATGAAATTGAGAACAAGGTTTTTGAAATGATTCATTTTTCTACCACTTTGCTGTAATAGAGAGAGATTTTGAGCAATTAATTTGTCCTTTTAATGGGTTTTGTTGAAATAAAAGAAGAAAGAAAATATTGAAAAGAAAAGAATTGTATTAATGTGTGTATTGAATACAATAGAATAGCAATCCTATTTATAGAGGTGCCAAAGTAGAATCAGAATAGAAATAGGAAACTAAATTAGAATAGGAATAGGAATCAATAAGAAAACTTATAATGAAAAGGAAAAGGATTTCCTAATTATAATTTCTAAATTTCTATATTTTATATATGTCAACATCCTCCCTCAAACTCAAGATGGAAAATTAGAAACCAACTTGAGTTTGGAGACTAAGAAGTGGAAAGCAGTTAGCACATCCCTATCACTTCGCGCAGGTTACATGCCTTGAGAGGTCACGAACATAGCTTTGGTTAAACACCGTAAGATCACGAGCCCAAATCTACTAGTGCGCCTCGAGGTCACAAAAAAACGTAGATCCAAATCTACTAACACACCTCGAAATCACAAAAACATAGATCCAAATCTACTAACGCGCCTCGAGGACACAAAAAAAACGTAGATCCAAAACTATTAACGCGCCTCGAGGACACAAAAACGTAGATCCAAATCTACTAACGCGTCTCGAGCACACAAAAACGTAGATCACAAACCCAAATCTACTAACGTGTCTCGAGATCACAGATGTAGATTATCACGAACCAAGCTTACAGGGGGAAAGGCGTTGAATGGCCAAAATACGCAAAGCCAAAAGCGCAAGATAGCATGTGCATGTCTTCAAACGAGTGATTAGGGTCTTCAATAGAGAAACTGAAGCAGCAACAAATATCTCCAAAAGAGAAATTTGAAATTTAAAAATTTCAAAAAAATCATATATGGCATAAACAAAAGTAATATGAAATTGGGTAGAGGAACAGCAGAGGCAGTGGCGACGCCAGGAAGGGTAACACTGGCGGCCAAAGATGTAGTTGTTGGATACCTAGTCTATCCAGGATAAAAAACTATGTGTTCTGATGCCATATTGAAATAAAAGAAGAAATAAAATATTGAAAAGAAAAGAATTGTATTAATGTGTGTATTGAATACAATAGAATAGCAACTCTATTTATAGAGGTGCCAAAGTAGAATCAGAATAGAAATAGGAAACTAAATTAGAATAGAAATAGGAAACAATAAGAAAACTTATAATGAAAAGAAAAAGGATTTCCTAATTATAATTTCTAAATTTCTATATTTTATATATTTTATATATGTCAACAGGTTTGATCCATGATTAAGTCGGCTAATCGTCCTATATGTTTTCTGAACAAATGTCTCGCATCTTTCTGGTGATAGGTCCAAATCCCATCTATTTCATCATAAAATTGTTTTTGTAAGTCGGGATTGGGAAAATGGGTTATTTGAGCTTCTGCTAGCTCAGTGATTTTCTCACTCACCTGTTTATCAGATGAGGGAGTGTTTCTTAAAATATTCCATGCTTCCCATGTTTCTTCTATTATTCTATAGGATTTGAAACATGCATTTTTATAGCCATTGACTTGGCTATGGCATTGTTGCCGTGTTTTGTAGATTCCTGGATTCTTTTCCGATGAATGCTACATAAAATTTTTCAGACAAGCTGTCTGCTGTATCTCCAAATTGAATTCTTTCTGAAGTGTGAACATTTGGATAGCTACTGGATGTAGCTTTTTCTTTTGCCATTTTCTTGGCAATAGTTACTTGTTCTGGTCTAAATATCCCTCCACTAATTTTCCAGAGATGGATGGACAATATCTTTAAAGACTAAAGATTTTTATGTTGTGTATGTAGATGATATAATTGTGTTCTCTAAGACAATAGAAGAACATAAAATCGTTTGAAAATGTGACAGATCTAAAGAATATGGGATAATTCTTTCACCCAAAAAAGATTGAGGTGGAAAAGGCACTCAATTGAATTCTTAGGAATAACCTTGACCTATGATGGGATACAACTTCAACAACATATTATTTCTAAAGTCAAAGATTTTCCTGAAATCTTAACAGAGAAGAGACAATTTCAGAGTTTGTTAGGAATCCTTAATTATGGTAGAAACTTCATACAAAGATTATCAAAGCTAGAAAAGCCTTTATTAACAATATTAAAAAGGGGTCAAAATTTTCATTGGACAGAAGAAGACAAGAATCTTTTACAGACCATAAAAGCTAAATTGAATAAATTACCAACAGTTTATTTTCCTAGAACAGGTGATATACTAATCCTTGAAACGGATGCCTCAAATCAATATTGGGGATGCATTTTAAAAGCCATTCCTACAGAAAAGTAGAAGGAAGTTGATCCGCCTTTATCCCAGCAAGGAATAAGAGAAGAAAACATAAGATATTAGTCACTTTTCAGAAAGAATAATTGATCTGCGGTTAGAACTCAGGAAAATTTCTCTCAGATTGTCTTCATTTGATGCAAACCTTTTCTTTTAAAATTACAGCCTTTTTTTTTGGGGGGGGGGGTTTGAGCACATATATCCCAATAATAATAATGAGGGTTTTATTGAGACTTTTTTGACTTTTTTATTTAGACAATGACATGAAGCCTCAATTTTAACCATGTTTTTCTATTCCCCACTCTCTCCTAGTGGTGGATACTGCAGCCAGGCAAACCCTGAATCGGGGAAAAAAATAAGTCTAGTCAACACTACTTTCGGATTTTTTTTTCCTGTAAATAACACTTTGTTTTGATGCTTGGGAAAAAGAAAACAAGATATTGGGATGCTTTGGGTTGTGTTCATCTTATTTTCAAGCCCTGAAATGGACTATAAAGTGATGTATATGTGCTGCATACATGACAAGTCATGTTTTTGGGTGTCTAAATGTCAACCAAGCCTCAAATGTAATGAAATATTAATTTAAATTACGGACTTATTGAATATAAAGAAGTGATAAAACTGTAATTTGAATGAAGATGTTAGCAGTTACAAGTCTAAATGCTTATTAAGTTTGAAATTTATTAGGCAGAAGGGACTAGTTCAAGCGGAAAAGGCACCTTGTAGACCAAAGGTCATGGGTTCAAGTTATCCCACCCCTTTTCTCCTAATAAATAATATATGCTTATACCCCCAAAAAAAAAAAAGTTGATCAGAGCGGCTTAGCACAAATGGAAAGCACCCCTACCCGGCCCAAGGTCAGGGGTTCAACTCATCCCAAACCCCTTCTCCTAATAAATAATATTTACTTGTATTAGTATATTTTGACATTTGTAAGAATGTTCAAACAGGGAGCACTACCTGTTGCTTTTACCAAGATTACAAAGATGAGTTGGAGAAAAGTCTTGGATGCTGGAATGTCATAACATTCGTTGCATATATGCTTTCCTACCATAGTGCTTGACAAAACCTGATGAAATTTGCATTTTTATTCAGATTTCAGATATTGAGGGATCTCATACCTCACAGCGATCAAAAAAGAGATACAGCATCATTCTTGTTGGAGGTAGACCATTTGGACAAAAAGACGTGGAGCATCTATTTGTTTTTATTTAGAATCCTTACGGTGAACTGATCATTTTTGTTTGTGTGCAGGTGATTGAGTATGTTCAATTTTTACAGGAAAAGCTACAAAAATATGAGGGATCATATCAAGGGTGGAGTTCGGAGCCCACAAAGTTGATGCCATGGGTAAATTTAGAGATTTGACCTTTAAAAACTTAACCATTTATAAGGTTCATCCACTTGGTTTTGTGTCATGTGTAGGAGAACGGCCATTTGAAGATTTTAGATACACTTGTTAAAATTATAATTGTCCGGTGCATTTATGAAATTTCTTTGAATCTTTTCGGTGAAAAATCAATTTTTGAACACTAGAGGTCATTTACATAAAGTCGAATCTATTTCTTTGTTTGTAAACACTGTATTGTACATGTCTGTTGAAGTGACGAGAGCAGAAGCTTTTCCTAAATATCAAGATTAAAAAAATGAAAATTTGCTTTTCTATTGTTCTTTTGTAATTTGAACCAGCATTATGATTTTATTTGTTTTGAGAGAGAGAACAGCTCCATGGTAAAATTGACTTTAGTTGCATCAGTTGTTTTAGGCTGATTGAAATCAATACGAGATCATATCCACCTTCTAAACTATGCTTCTATCAGAGTTCACCTCATTCAATTTCTAATGCCCATTGGCTAATATTTTCTGCTGGTTCATTCATTTTGTCCGCACTACATGTTTGTTATTGGCATGGTGATTGCTTCTGTTTTTAGGAGCAGGGCTGCCATTGCTTTTAGTTCTGTCCATTTCTGGATCTGCAAGTGGCAGATATTTGTTTTTACCATTTCCTTTGATGTCCTTTTTCTCCCTTCCCCGTATCCAAATCGGAAAGAAGTAACTTGTTATCTGTTTCACCTGGTTCCCTTAGGTGAAGAGGATTTAGAGGAAGATGCCATCGGATATTGGTTTTTGTATTTTATTTCGAAATATTATTCGTTTAACTTGTTTATGCATCCATCACTGCTTTTGGTTGAACAGAGAAATAGTCATTGGCGTGTGCAGAGTTTTGTTGGGCATCCTCAAGCCATAAAGAATGTTCCAGGTTCAACATTTCCTGGGAGGTTTGATGACAATATCACTGTTTCTCCAAGTATGCATCCAAGCACGCAGAATCCAATTGAATCTGACCCGAGTAGGGATTCTTCTGCCAAAACAGTGGATAAGCAACCTGAATTAGCAAACAATTCGATGGTGATACCCACACATTTGCAGGCTAGTGTGCCTTCTTCTATCCAAGGTGATGACATGCTTCCTCATCCTCTTCAGAGACCAATTTCGGAGGCACAATCAACCGAGTGCCCAATCATGAGTGATGCTTTAAATCACCAAGAGGAGTTGATGATTGAAGGGGGGACAATTAGCATAGCAAGTGCTTACTCTCATGGGTGAGTAATCACAGAATTGATAAACATTTATCATTGGTGTATTTAAATCATAATAGTATGGCACTTCAGTTTCAAAAAAATATATATATATTTTTTAATATCTTTATATAACTGTTTGAATTGAGTGTTTCTGTAAGCTGATAACTAACTGCTGATTTGATGTTGTACAGTGCCGGAGCCACATGGTGCCCAGTGTAGGCGAAGGCTTATGCTGGAATTTTTTTTTTTTAAAATTATTTGATATAAAAAATTATAAATATTTATAACAAATTTTTGGATGCATTTGGAGGCATATCTTTTAGTAAATTTTGGTATTTTTTTTACCAAAAAATTTTTAGCATTTTTTTTACAATTTTTGGGTGTTTGGTAAAATTTTTGACAACTTTTAGTAATTTTAATAACTTTTGGCAACTTTTAGCAATTTTTGGTAATTTTTAGCAACTTTTGTGTGTTTGGTAAAAATTTTAGTAACTTTTGAATAGGGCAAATTATTGTAACAAAGTAGAAAAGTGGCAATGTATTTGATATCAATGTATAGTATTTTGTATTTTATCGTATTTTATGTATTTATTTAGAATTTAAAATTTTACACGTGATTTGGCCTACGCTAACCCAAATTCCTGTGTACGCCATTGGTTGTACAGGTTGCTGAATAATCTGACACAAGCACTAGAGAGTGCAGGTGTCGATCTGTCCCAGGCTACTGTCTCAGTGCAGATTGATCTAGGGAAGCGAGCAAATAGAGGACTTACATCTGGCATATCCATTGCTAAGGTAAAAGCATTTAATACTCATCACCAGGATGAATGATAAGTTTCTATAATTCTTCATTTTCATAGTCACTGTCATTACCACAATTATGGTTTGGCAGGAGTCAGGTTTTAGGCACCTGTCTTTTTTTGGCTTAATGATCATTCTGTCTGCTTCTCTTAGTAGTTGTGAACATGCTGCAGCAAAAAGAAGACGTGTTTTCAACTGATAGGGATCGTAATATGTTTTCTTATTAATTGTAGTTTTTTTTCCCCTTCTTTTTCATCTTGCTTGTCAACAATCAAGTGAAGTTCAGTTATGTCATATTTCAGGTAATCTCCCTTGTTTTGAATTGCTAAGCATCTCTATCTATTTGTTTTTACCCCAGGATCCTGAGAATACCCCTCCTTCCCATCAACCAATTGGACATTTTAGGGATGCAAGCAATGGTGACGACCTAGATCAATCACAAAAGAGGCTGAAGATATGACTTGTATGGCATTCTCTGAATCTGCATTAACTCGTGGTTCATGTCATCTCCTGGTCCACGAACTTATCATTTGTACATGCCATGTTCTTGCTTTTCTGTGCGTATCATATGGGATTTATGTTCATGCCCATTGCCTTCTTTTTTTTTTTTTTTTAATTTTTCTTTGCTAGATGTCAATCCATGCATTTCCATTAAATCAAAAGTAATCATAGAAATGCTTTGAAATTTGACATGGACATTGTTCATTATATTCATATAGAAAGGACATTTATTCTCTTTGTAGTTGAGACCTGCTGTGTCAATATTCTGTTGTGCTGTTTAAACATTCTGTGTGAGGGTTTTATTTTATGAATGCATGTAGGAAGTATATTCCATTCGCTTGGGTGAAGCGTGATGAGAAGCATCTATGTCTTGGGATTTTATTGTTGGTTGGATGAGGGCATTGCTTAAAGATGGTTCAGGTCAATCTTGATGTGAAATAGTAAGTTTTCTCTAGCAACTGTGGACTTGTAACACTTTTATTTTTTTTTTGGGGTCATTCTGGAAGGGTTCTATCCAGGATAAGATGGAGAAGCTCGGTGAGCATCATATATACACGATTTTGTCATCTGTTTGGTGATGAATTTATGAGAAGGCGTCAAGCTTTTGTTTGTTTTGTACTAGTTAAATACGTTATTGAACTTGTGTTTCTGCTGGTTATCTCATTGAACAAGTTGTTTTTAACAAATATGATGGCTGGTAGGTAAAATTTGTTTCGTAGGAAATCCTCTGTGCTTTATGTCGTCTCATGTGTTGATGTGTGTGTGTGTGTGTGTGTGAGAGTGAGAGAGAGAGAGAGATATGATCTGTATATCCATCTTCCTTCTCATCCCATCTGAGAAGACGTAAATTTATTATGATTTTGTAAGCTACTTGAAGCAGCTTTTGCTGTATTATGTGAATCCTACAGTAAATCCATATAGGAAGCAACAATGGTGAGTCGTCTGCAGTTTATATTTAAATTAGATCATTAGCTTCATGTAATTATTCAGTAGCATGACACACTAGTTCAATCAGAAAGAATATGGGCCCTACTTACCTAATCAGTAGCATATCCAGTTGAAGTGGATGAATGTTTCTTGTTTTCCTACATAATATTGAGGCAAGCTCAATTAAACCTACATAACAGAGTACGGGTTTCAAAAATTATGGAGAAAAATGCTAGTGGTGTTTTGTTCTTGGATTATCTGTTTTGTACCAACCAAGTGGTATTCTTTGTTAAGAATCTCAGTCATGTTTTACGGAGATGATAACCTGTATTCTGCATCTAGGACCTCTGTGTGTGTGTGTGTGTGTGTGTGTGTGAGACATTTTTTTATTGAAGGAATAGGCCCTTTTGTTTTAATTTTAAATCCATCGTAACCATCCAATTTAGCCCTAGTTTGAAAAGTTAAAAAAAGTTATTTATTTATTTATTTTTTTTGTAACTAACTACTAAAAAAATTAACCCTTTTTTTTTTTAGTGTTTAGAAAGGGAAAAAAGATACTTTTTTAATAGTTATTTTTTTATTTTTTGTTAATTTGACATTTTTGTCATTCAGTATTTAAAAGAAATTTGAAGTATAAGTGGGTAAATTTGGTCATTTAAAAAAAAAAAAACTAAAAATTTGAGTAACTAGAAGCTCTTTCCAAACATATACTTAATGATGAATGCAACAACTAAGCTAAAAATAAAAAATTATATTTGAGTAATTTTACTAAATTAAATAGAAATTCAAATCCCTTATTTCCAAACCTTTAAGACAATCCTTTTTTTTTTTTGGGGGGGGTGGGGGGTTTATGTGATGAATGGATCAATCGTATGCTTTTATAAGATTGAGTGTGATATTGAAATTACATCGGGGGAACACTCTTATTGCCCACATTTGCAGGGTCTGCTTTTCCATAAAAATCAAAATGAATGAACATGCAAACAAGTTGAATCAAACACTCGCACACGTGCACTTTCAAAGAAAGAAGCTGGAAGGTGAATCAGACACATGATAGTTCTCAAGTATCTCCGGTAGAGGTCAAACATTCTTGGGGGTTGGACCAGAAATAGTCTTCCTCCTTGGGTTTCCCCAGAATCTCAACTCTCCTGGCTGGTTTCCCCATCCGGTTCGCATGAGCTTCCTTCACCATAGCCGAAAACTTTTCCCAGTCTAGCTCCCCTCTCTTGTAGCTGTCTATCAGCTTCACCAGCAGCTTTCTGTCTGGAAGAATCGTCTTCTTGAACCCTAGGTACCTGAAACATATTCAATCAATCACATATACATAAATCCCATATCAATATAATATATATATATATATATGTCTTCTTGCCATGTAAAATAGGGGGATGAAAGTGATACCTTCTATGGCCTTCTACAACTTTTGCCATGTTGCCTGAGCACGTGGCCATGAAGATATCACTCGCTATTGACACCAAATAATCCAAAGCTGCCATTTGAGATGAATGGTTTCGGAATGGTAAAAGCTCTGAGGGTTCAAGTAATGTCTCCTTCTTCATCTGTTTATTGACAACGTTAAATCAAAAGCAGCAAAATCATATGGAAGTAATGGATCAACTCCGGCAATTAAGTAGTAATTTTTTTTTTTTGGGGGGGGGGGGGGGCTTTAATTGAATTCACCAACCAAATTAGGAAAAGCCGCTTTTAGGGTTGCCAGTCTCTTCTCTCCTCCATATATGTCCCCAGCTGCAATGTAAACCTGGATCTTTGGATCAATGTCTAGTGCTTGCAGTGTTAGAGCAGTTTCCTCCGGAGTCATCGGACACAGACCGGCTTCTCTCTTCTCTGTGGAGTTTATAACCTTTTCTTTCCACCAAGGGTACGCATATCTACGTATAATTTATACATATACAATTTTCATGCAAGCACATGTAAGATATTTTTCATATGAAATATATGTGTGAAAAAGACAATTCAATCCACAAAGCAATTGTATTTTGGAGTTGACAAATGGTTAGATGTTAGTAAAAGTACGTGGGATAATAATTCCAGGTCGAACTTCTAAATCTCTTTCGAAACAATCTTACCATTACTTCAAGTTCACTCTTATATATTTATACATATAGCAATTAATATAAAAACAGTCAATTGAAAAGCAATAGCTATACTTTTAATCTTCTAAACTACCAATAAATGAACTATAAAATTTGATCTCTTTATCAGCAAACAAAAAAAAATAAAAATAAAAAATAAAAAAAATAATGATTTGAAAGAAAATCTGACTTAGTATTCTTAAAAACAAAAATAGAGGAAGCAAAATAAAGTTAAAATAATATAGATCAATTCCTTTTCTTACGTCAAATATCTTACGATTTCCGAACGAACGGGAGAGAAATGTTATAATTTTGAAGATGCAGTACTCATTAGTGACCGCTTAGTATGTTGTGGTATTTATACTTGTTGTAACCAAGGTCCCCAGGCCATTGTATGGTTGTGGATGGATCCTTTCATGCATTATATTAAGTGTCAAAGAAAATCTCTTTTTGGCTTTAAAAGGGACTTATATATATATATATATATATATATCAAGGAACGTAATATCCTTTTCCTACTTCCTAATAAAAAATTTTACATTTTCTCAGAGACCGGAACAAAATATATAAAAATACATGTGGACAATTATAATGTTCATATTGAATCACGCTACTTAATTTTTATATTTTTATGTCATTTTCAAAATGTTTTCCGTGTCTCCAGTTTTGATCCTTAATAAATGACTATAATTTACCTCATCGTTGTCAATTCTTCTATCTCTGTATCGTTGCAGCCTTCAGTGCATCCGGAGAATGCCAGCATGTCCATTTCATACCTGAGATGAAGGACAAGAAATGGACCCTTTTTTCTCAACATATCAACAATCTTCCTACCCAACTTCTCTATCGCAGGAGTGAATCTTAGAGCTTCGTAATTTACTCGACACCGCAGCTTCTGAACCTCCAGAGGAAGCCCATTGTTGGCTAGCCGAGCATCAGTTTTAGTAAGATGCAGCAGTTCATACTCTTCTATCCGAGGAAGAACCTAAAAATAAACAGAGTCAATGGAAATTGGTAATAAATTTGTCAGGATGATGTGACAGAAGTAAAAGTATAATAAAATATATTTTAATGACAATAGTAAAAGTGTAATAAAGGATACTTTTGGTGCACCGAAAGAAAAAATAAAAATTTTGAAATTTTTTAAACATTATTTATTTTTTATTTCATACAAACTCATAAATTATATCACCTTATCTTATTTTTTGTCACTTTAGATACCCAAAATATATTTTAGTTCACATGGTACATTGATAATAAGATTGTCAGCATAAAGTGATAATTGTAAAAATATAACAAAATATATTTTAATGGGCTATTATTTTTACATGCACATCATTCAAGTATTTTTGTTTGCTAGAATACTCTTGTTATATTACATTACTCTAATAAGATTTTTGAGTAATGATATACTACCTATTGCCATAAATACTTTCAGAACGATTTGAATAGGCTGTGGGTCAATGAATTTAAAATACAAAATCCATTGAAGTATTATATAATTATTATAAGGGTGCTATTATCACATAGTCGTGGTTGAAAATTTTTGATAGAATTTTTTTATTAGAGTATTGTTTTTTCGAAAAATATTTTATGCGTATATAGCATAAAAATATGACTAGAGATCGGGTTGATTAAGAACCGTGTTAAGGTAATAGGACATGTTGGACCAGCTAACTGGTGGCATGGAGAAGAAGGTGCCCCTCTCCACGACTTTCTGCAGTGTTGGAGGCAGCTCTTTCTGAATAAGAACCTCGTCTCTTAACGATGTGATGAAATAATCCACGTCGAATATGTCCTTGAACTCACTGCCACGTGAAGTAATTACGTGAATCTTTCAATGAATTAGTATATATTTTGTATGAGTTGATTCATGAACTACTGGAGCAAATATTAGATTCATGCATATATATATATATATATATGTATTACCTGTAATCGTTCCAGAAGGAGGTTTTGTCGAGCTCAGGAACTATGAGTGTGACATTCATGTATCTTGCAATAGCAACCATGTCACAGATCTGTACCAAAATGGGTTTATATATACACATACATATTAGCTAGCCAATATATAGATAATTAAGTCGGGTAGAGCAGATTCATGAATTAAAATTTGTAGTAATTATGTATTTCGCTGACCCCAGCTCGCATTTGGTTCAATCCTCCATTGCTCGAAACCATCAGATATCCATTGCTCTCGTAAATCCCTGAAAGCAATGACTAGATTAGTTTAGAGGAAAATGGCTATTTGTGTTAATTACATAAGCAGGATAAAATCTACCAAGGGTTATACTAAAATTGCGTGACATTAATTGGTAATTCTGTAAACAAGTACTGTCTTTATATGGATCTTTTAATTTAAAACGATAGGTACACACATTTGTCAATATTATTTTAGTGATATTTTTTGGTGGTGGGTCGCATTTTATGTTCGTTTACTAATCTTTATTTGCACAAAAAATTTATTATAAATTATATAACCCAAGAAATTTTGTTAGGAATTAACTTGATTCTTTGGATTTTTTTTAATATTTGATTATCTTAAATTTGACCAAGTTTCCAAATCAAGAGAGTTACTTTAATATTTTCTAATGCAAAGTAGATTGAATTTAGAAAATCTAATTTACAGTGTACTTAAATAGAGTTTGTAAAATAAAAATATATATATTATTTTTTATTGTATTTGGAAAAAATCAAGTAAGAGAAGCTGATACAAATTATCTAATATTGCATAAGCTTTTACGTCGAGAACTAGCAGTGCGATACTCACTTGTAGGTGGAAGGGAAGAAGAGGCAGACAGAGAAGATGCAGAAGAGGAGGAGGAGGAGAACGACGACGACCAATGCTCCACCACCCTCGGCCCCCAAGTCTTTCCGAGCGCCGCCACCTGCACTGCACAAGCCCAGATCAGAACTATGGCGACTGCCCGAGTCGCCCACATCTTCATTTCAGCCATTAATCTTGCCCGAGCAACCACGGAGTATTTCAGCTTTTCAGCCTTGATCTTTCCCAAGTGTTTCCACCCCATTTTATCAGTGTCTTTCTCCTTAATTATTTCCTCGTATTCAGAATTATCGTACCCAGACATAGACAAATCCATGTCATCAACCCCCATTTTACTCGCTAATTACGATGAAACACAATCCAAACTCGATAATACTACTACAAACCAGTATGTTTTTATGTACTTGCAGTTATATCTATATTATATAGCATGCTTAGGACTGTTTTTTTATTCGAGGGAACTTTGAAGAGACAAAGATAAGGTCAGGGATGAGGTTTAATTTACAGGGACTGCAGCCGGAAACTTGGTGGTGGAGCTGCCGGTGGTGCTGCATTGCTAGCTGCCCCTTTTAAGGAGGAGGAGAAACGTCCACGGATGACAGAATTTTCAAGCCATGCGTGTCTTTGTTGATTTCTTTGTCTTGTTATTAATTTGTTGTGATAAATAAGTTGTGCGTGTGGCAACATCCATTGTTCTAAAATCATCCTTAATTACAAAGATGTTTATTATATATATAAATATATATGAACAGCTACGTTGTTTTCAGCATTCACTTCAAATTTTTAAGTATTCAACAAATGTTAAATTTACAATAACATATATCTATCTTGGAATAGTAAGGGCGTGATACTAGAAATTTTAATCTCTCCAAATATATAAAGGTAAATTACTGGAATATTTCTTCAATAGGTGCATTTGACGCACTGAC
Organism: Vitellaria paradoxa; assembly: GCA_019916065.1. Classification (NCBI taxonomy): domain Eukaryota; kingdom Viridiplantae; phylum Streptophyta; class Magnoliopsida; order Ericales; family Sapotaceae; genus Vitellaria; species Vitellaria paradoxa. Next base: position 21,090,525 of record CM034233.1, on the reverse strand, counting down.
AAATGGTGAAAATTTGTAAAAAATTTTAAAAATCTCTAAAAATTATTTACTTTTTAATTCGCTGCACAAATTACAAACTCACAAATTATCTTATTTTCTGTCACTCCAAATACCTCCTAAATTAATACTAGTAGATCTAATGCTATTTTAAATTACAATAGATTTTTACTTTGCAAATGTTATTAACACTAAAATTCAATCATTAGTCGAATTAGAGATATTAATAGAATACTTATATTACCTTATTTACCATTCCGTAAATTTGTAAATAATTTAAAAATATTTTTATAATCTGACCATATCAAAATTGTAGATCTTAATGAGTATAAAATGCAATAACAATCACATTTTAAAATATATATGTATATACGTAATAAAAAAGGATGATAAAATTACATATATCAGTAGATAATCACATTAGGCATTTCAACCGTGGAGATTGTAACCCTTCAGTATTTATTTTTGACCAATTATTGAGATTTTTGAACCATTTAAATATTTGACCCTTTGGTTTAGTTTGCATTGTTGATTTTATTTTATTTTTTCAGGCTAATTTGACCTAAAGTTATGCTTGGGCTTAGAGTTGGATCTCGGACCCAACCTTTTTTCTTTTTTCGTTTTCTTTTTCTTTTTTTTTTCTTTCTTCTTCAGGCTGCTTGCTGGAACAAGTAGGGGAAGAGAGAGGAGAGGGAAAGAAGAGAGAGAAAGTATGAATCAAGGAAGTGGACCAGATGCACATAGATCTATTCGACATGGTGATTGTCGTGACAATATCCATTTCTATTGATTTTGCTCGAGGTGAAAGTATCGGCTTTAGAAGATTAAGGGGATTTTTTTAGTTTTTCTCTATCTCATCTTTCTTCTATTTTTTTCTTTTTTTCCAATTTGAGGTAAGTGGGGTGAACATATGTATTTATATTTGTTATTAGCATGATTTTGATATAATCTATGCTTTGATTTGTGAAAATTTGATGTATATATGTGGTTTTGTACATATGTATATACAGAGATGTATGTATAAGCATACGTGTTGAAATAATGTGAGCGTTAGAGTTATATAAGATTCTTGAGTTTTTGATTAATAAACATGTTGTAGATGTTATTACGGGTTTTTATATATGTTGTATTGTTATTTTGGTGGGCTAAGATGGGTGATTTGGGTGTTTCGGTTCGGGTTTCAACAAGAGCACGAACACAAATTCTACTTATGGTCTATTTCCCTTTAGATGACGTTTAGATGCTTACTACCGTTCGTTTTCCGTAATACAAAATTCGAAGCGTGATAGAGATACTATTTAAAGACAAAAATTATAATCCCCATTGATCTATATTATATACATACTCACATATATATATTAATTAATATTTTATATGTGTATTACATAAAAATATATGCCAATTTAAAATTATTTTTTATTTTAATAAATTTTAAACAATATTTTCTGAATTTAATAAATCATTCTTGTTTTCCTTATATAAAAATTCAAATTTTCTTTTAGCGAAAGGCAGACATATGGATGGAAAATCTACATTTGGACGGACGTGAGAATGGAGGCTCAGTCGAAACGAGCAGGAAAAAAAAACGAATCTTATCCCTAAACCTGTGCCCGTCAAAGGATCTCGCGTAAGATTGCTTCGTAATGCTTCTACTACAAAGTAATTCTAGAAATATAGGGGTCCCAAATTTTATTAGTGTTTACGAAAGGTGCCATATAAAATCCGATAAACGTACCCCTCATGTGATTCATATATATATATATATATATATATTTCATGTCATCTTTCTAGCCATTTCTTTGTATATATATATTTAGTTATAAATATGACACTGCTCTTTAAAATAATAATTCAATTATTTTGAAAGGTTAATTCTAACTTTGTCGGCTTTCCATCTATATTAGTTTCAATAAATTTGAAAAAGAAAAAAATCATGGCATTTTCTTCCAATAGCCATCACACTAATTTACTTAGTTGTTGACATTATGAATAATGTCATCTAATAATATTTTCTTATCGAATTGTTCAATACTTATGGGGTCGGAAAGAAACCCACATTCAATACTCATGGGGTCGGAAAGAAACCCACAGCCGCTACTCGAGGGTGCGCACTAGGTGAAACCCGCCCCGTGAACCAAACCGACAATGGGCCACGAGGTGGTAAATCAGCCTAGGCAAGCCCTAACTGACCGGCTCGATCGAGTAGGCTGTTAGAAACCCGCCAAAGCGGTAGCCTATTCTCCCGAAAGAGATTCGAACCTGGGACCGCACGGAGCCCAGGCCCTTAGGCGCCCCGAACCCTCACTCGACCACCCCCGAATGGGCCAAATTGTTCAATACTTCTTTCTATTTTAAGATGGTTTGGGTCAAAAAATTTCAATTCACGGCAACGGCTCTATAATGCATTTGTTCAAGTTTCTTAGATGAGGGTGATTGAGATGGATCCTCAATTTATTGATGTCTTTACATATATATATATATATCATTTCACTCTTCTTCATTGTTTCACTCTATCTATTATATCTCAATAAGTACATGAAATATTTCAATGTCATTGATGTTGAAATAATGTGGATTCATCTCTCTCTCTCTCTCTCTCTCTCTCTCTCCATTGTTTAACTCTGATACATTTGATCACCAGAGATATTATAATGTTGTTGATATAGAAACAATGCGGATCTGTCACGAGAATGGAATTTCTATAAATTAACAGAATTGCGTAATAATATGGTGTAAATTAAAAATTAAAAAATTCTTTTACGAAAGAATAATAAATTAAATGAGTTAAGCCAATAGTTATTTGAGAAATAATAAATAAAAAAATTGACATAGACATCAAAATCCAGTAACTGTTAAGGTGTTCAATTACGTCAATCACCACAATCAATGTGTTCCATAAATCTCACATTGGAAATGTCACTAGTTATTAGTATTGTTCATAAAGTTCCATCTTTGATTAATACAATTTAACAACAAAAGATAAATTGTGTTCCTCCATTATGGTGTGTTTGGCACGCGAGTTGGGGGTGGGTTGGCTTCGTTAGACCCACGACGGATGATCGAGATCAGAGAAAAGATTTTTTTTTTCAAATCTTGGCCGCCCGTAGTAGATTCGCAAACTTACCCAACCCAATTGCCAAACAAAGCCTTAGGGTTGATGCGAGCATAACCTCTTCCTGGGCCCAATGTAGGAAGGAATTTTGTAGGCCGCACTATCAGGGTCCACACTCCTAATGAAAAGGCTCACACCTTAGGAGGTGGAGATGGAGAGAGGCTAAATATACCTTAAATATCACATACCACACAAATGTTTATAAATATAAAAATAGGGCGCCTAACAACACATCTTCGCAGATCAAGAACTACGCGATTACCCTTCCATCCTGAGGTGACAGAGAGATCGTACCATTCGAGCCTTTTTTTTTCATGCTTTTTTTGAAAGTCTGAAAAAAACTGCAATTAATAGGATTTTACTAATCCTACCTTCCCAAAAGAAAAAGCGTGAAATTATTTTTTCTTTCCGCATGAAGCAGGAGATTAGATCTAGCCATATATATAATTGATAAAACACAAAACACAAATATTACAATGTCTATCTTGTAACCCAAAGCAAATTTCTTATACTTTTTTAATCCACACATGCATTGGAAATTTTATATTTCCTTCATCAATTTCTTTTCTTTTTCTTTTTCTTTTCTCTCACCAATCAATCAATAAAAAAAAAAAAAAAAAGGAGTTGTCCCTCCATTTTGCTTTTTCTTTTAAACAACTACACCAATGCAAGTAACCAAGGGTGAAGAATCGAGCAGAGTCATCAGTGGTCGAACATATGATACCACAAAAAAGGAATCAAGTAACAAAATTTCTCCATTATACGTAAGGCATCTCTGTGTTATGTGCTAATAAGCAGGGTAGGACCCAAAATTTAAATTCGCCTAAGTTGAACAAACATTCAAAGATAGAATGGACTGAACTGCAAAAAATTTAAGTTAAACAAAAGGACAAAGTGGGCTAAGTTACAAAAATTTAGACTGGGCTAAATTTTAAAAAAATATATAATAATAATTTTTGAACTAAAAAAAATTTTCTTTCGGGCTAAGTTCTCTAGGTTATAGCTCAGGACAGCCTTTACTGTCGATCCGCCAATGCTGACAAAAAAGAATGCAAGAGAAGCTTACAATATACAAGTAGAAGTGAAGAGAGAAGAACAACGTTGCAGATATGAAAAGTAGAGTGAAGGCAATGGAAGTCTCTAGAACGTTCATACAAAGCGTTAGACGTAAAACGGGCTTAGCTAACACATTGGGCCGAATGGAATTTCTCACCGCAGAATCGCATATTGCAGTCTTGGGCTTGGTTAAGGGCAGCCCAAGTCCATGTTTGTTAAGTCCAACCCATGCCACCTGTGCAAGAATTAGTAAGGCACAAATGTAGTTACCCTCTCCATATTGTTACATGTATACATAAGAAACTCTAAGGAAAAGAGAGGTATGGAATGAATTCTTTGAGAGAGTTTGGATTCCTCTAGGAACCACATCCACTTCTCTTTCATCGTTAGTATTCTTTTATTTTCTCACAGTCCAAGCAGTTAAAAGACCTAGGTCCTAACACTTTGTCACCCTTCTCCCTTGTCATGAAATCATTGGGTTCTTTTTAACACCTTTCATCTAAGTAAATATCACATTGGTAATATTCATCAGCTTGCAAAAAGAACATACCATTGTAACTCTTGAGAATGCAAGTCTGCCGCGACCCTAACCTTGGAGTAAAAGAGTGTTACAGGCCCATAGTTCTCACTAAGGACATCGGCACATTCGGTACATGATAAAAAAAAAAAAAAAAAGGAGCAACAGAGTCCAGAGAAAATAAGTCAATAAATTTATTAAGAGAAAAAAAACCCAAAAGTCAAAATCAACTGCTTTTCAAAAGACTTACGTGTTCAGAAATCATTATTCTGCCCATCGAGCTTGATGCCTCCATCAGAAAATATAGGGAATCTCAATCTTTGGAGAGCTAAATGCTTGGTTATCCCCCGTCAAGGAGTGCAAAATGAAAAGCAATTACTTAAAGCTGTGTTTACACCAAAGATTTGTGAGGGAAAAAAGAAAATAACAGAAATTCAAAATTCCTTCTTTTGTTTGCAAATGATGGAAAACGAAAGAAAAAAGTAATGACATTTGAGAAAGTAAGAATAACTAAATTAAAAAATTAATATATTGATGAATATCTTTTATTTTATTATATTTTTAAATCTATTCAGATAAGAAAATGTATTTGGAATTTTATATTTCCTTCCCCTTTTTCCTACTTTTTATTTTTCTTTTCCTTTTCTTTTTTGTCGCCAAACTTCACTCCCACCCCCCCCCCCAACTTCCAAACACAACCTTAAATTTACCAAAAACCTAAAGCAGCCCACGATCTGAGATTCCCATAACTTTCATCAAAAAAGCATATTCATAAGATGTTTCCTCGCATTGACCATAACGACCTCCTTCACCGAAATGTCCTCCACTCATATTTGTCTTCAGAATTACTGAGCTAGAACAACTTGAACAAGTGATATCTCGAACTTTGGCCACCCATTTGGCAGCTTCCCAAACGCCAACTCTGAGAATTTATACAATTGTTAGCAATTTGAGCTCAAGAATATGCAAGTATACAAGCATGTGAATTTATACAAATAAATGCAACTGTATACCTAATGCAAATGCAAGCAATGATTAAAATTTTGAGATTTCAGAAACATTTCAAGAGTGGCAAAAACATATTAAAATATCTCAAATATTTGGAAGTATTTGTTGAAATCCATCTAAATATACAAAAGCTTAGTAATAATATTGTCAAAGAAATAGATTTACTGAAGATTTGACTTACCCAAATGGGTAGCCACTGTTTTATATTTATACTAATACAAGTTACATATACAATAAATACTATACAAGGAATCTAGACTAGGTACATACCCCCTAGAATATTAAATACACTAAGTACATGCACATATATTAAATACACTAAGTACATGCACATACATTAACAGCCATATTTTCCCACACTCCCCCTCAAGCTGGTGAATAGATATTCTCCATTCCCAGCTTGGATACAATACTTTCAAACACTGGACCACTTAACTCTTTGGTTAACACATTAGCGAGCTGATCATTTGTAGACACATAGGGTGTGTAGATCAATCCACTCTCCAATTTTTCCTTGATAAAATGTTTGTCAATTTCGATATGCTTTGTCCGATCATGTTGCACTGGATTGTGGGCTATGCTAATTGCAGACTTATTATCGCAATAAAGCCTCATCGGGCCCTCCAACTTGATCCTCATGTCTTCTAGAATGATCTTCAGCCAAAGTAACTCACATACTCCTTGAGCCATTGCTCGAAACTCAGCTTCTGCACTAGACCGTGCTACCACACTTTGCTTTTTACTTCTCCATGTCACAAGGTTCCCTACCAAGAAACGTACAATATCCAGTGGTCGATCTTCTATCAATCAATGACCCAGCATAATCAGCATCTGTATAGGCTTCAAGCATTAAGCCCCCACTCCTCCTAAAGAGAATTCCTCTTCCTGGTGTACTCTTAAGATATTGCAACACTCTGTGTGCTGCTCGAAGATGAACCTCTTTTGGAGTATGCATGAATTGACTAATCACATTCACAGCATAAGCTATATCCGGTCGTGTGTGGGACAGATAAATGAGCTTTCCTACCAAGCGTTGATACATCCCTTTGTCCACCATAGCATCTTCCTCTGCTATTCCAAGCTTTAGATTCGGATCTATTGGAGTACTCACCGGTTTGCATGCTGTTTTACCTGTCTCCTTGAGTAGATCAGTTATATACTTCTGCTGAGAGAGAAAAATACCCTTATCTGAATGTGCCACTTCAATTCCAAGAAAATACTTTAGCTTCCCAAGTGTCTTAATCTCGAATTCTTTTGCCAAGCACTCACTCAAAAAATGTCTCTCCTCATCATCACTTCCTGTAACAATTATATCATCCACATAAACTAAGAGAACTGTGACTCCCCCTGAATACGAGTGTTTGACGAACAGTGTATGATCTCCTTGACTTTGCTTATATCCTAACATCACCATAACCTTGGCAAACCTGCCGAACCATGCTCGAGGAGATTGTTTAAGCCCATATAATGCCTTCTTTAACCTACACACTGTATGATCAGTAACTCCTTTTCCATAACCAGGTGGAATTTCCATATATATCTCTTCCTCTAGATCTCCATGCAAGAAAGCATTTTTTATATCAAACTGTTGTAAATCTCATCCAAAGTTAGCTGCCAAAGACAATAGAACTCCAACAGTATTCAGCTTTGCAACTGGGGCAAAAGTCTCTAGATAGTCCACTCCATACATCTGAGTATAACCTTTGGCTACCAACCTTGCCTTGTATCTCTCCACTGAACCATCAGCTCTATACTTCACTGTGTACACCCATTTATATCCCACTGGTTTCTTCCCTGCTGGTAACTCCACAAGCTCCCATGTTTTGTTCTTTTCCAGTGCCTCCATTTCTACATTCATAGCTTGCTTCCATTTTTCATTAGACAAAGCTTCGGATAGATTGGAAGGAATGACAATGGTTTCTAGGTTATTGAGGAAGGCTCTGTATGACGGGGAAAATTGCTTAAAGGACAGGAAGTGTGCAAGGGGATATAAGGGTCTTTTAGTGCACTCTCTCATACCTTTTCTCAATGCAATGGGCAAGTCTGTGTCACTACTACCCTTATGGGTCTCACTCTCTACTTCTGGTTCGGCTTCAATCTGTAATATGGGTTCAGGAATCATTACCTCATCGGACTCTTGGACTTGCGTAGAGTTGGGGGCAACCATCTTCCTCCTTGCATACATCTTGCCTTTGCCATATCTAACATCCCTGGGAATAGACTCAGTTTCGGGTTGAGTAGACACGGAAGCTGTTGTTACAGGATTAGACACAAGTTCAGAGGAAACTATGACAGACTCAGATAGTTCAGATTGAAACGGAGCATGATCACTAGTGGATGAAGAAGTAGGATGGTTTGAAACTGATGAAGAAGTAGGATGGTTTGAAACTGATGAAGAAGTAGGATGGTTTGAAACTGATGAAGAAGCAACATTAAGTCAAAATCCAAACCCTCGTCTTCTCTCACTAACTTCTCCCCCTGAAGATAAGGGTTTGGAAAGTAAGATTCACGTTCATTGAAGGTAACATCCATAGAAACAAAGAATTTTCGGGAAGGTGGATGATAACACTTGTAACCTTTCTGAGTTGACGAATATCCCACAAATACACACTTTATAGCTCTTGGATCCAGTTTCCCTCGGTTGTGACTGTGAACATGTACAAAGGACGTACACCCAAACACTCTAGGAACAAGATTATTTGTGGTGTGTAGGGTAGGGTAAAATGTTGACAACACGTCCATTGGACTCTTAAATCCTAGGACTCTAGAGGGCAATCTGTTTATGAGATGTGTTGCTGTAAGAACAGCTTCCCCCCAAAAAGTTTTAGGAACATGGTTTTCAAATAACAACGCTCGGGTTTTTTCAAGGAGATCACCATTTTTCCTCTCTACAACTCCATTTTGCTACGGGGTATTCACACAAGATGACTCATGTATTATCCCTTCCTTTTGAAAAAATGGACTGAGACTTTGATTAAAATAGTCCCTTGCATTATTAGACCTAACTCTTTTGATGGTCACTCCAAACTGATTTTTAATCATGGAACAGAAATTTGGGAAAACAATACTGACATCAGATTTTTGTTTAAGAAGAAAAATCCAGCAGACTCGAGTGCAATCATCAATAAAGGAAACAAACCATCGTGCCCCAGAGATATTAGCAACAGTAGATGGACCCCAAACATCACTATGAATTAAATAAAAAGGAATGGAACTTATTTTATTGTGCCCTGGAAATGGTATACGTTTGTGTTTGGCAAGTTCACATTTTTCACAATGAAAAGACTCAACATCAAAACTTTTAAACAAAGACGGAAACAAAAGTTTAATGACTCTAAATGATGGATGTCCAAGTCGGCGATGATGGAGCCAAATTTTCTCTTTATAGGATGTCAAGGACTTGGAAACAAATGACACTGACTGTTTATCCTTGTTGATAGTTGGTTGACTTGTTTCAAGAAAGTAGAGGCCACCCCGTTCTCTAGCATGTCCAATCGTCTTCCCCGAATCCTTTTCCTGAAATATGCAATCAGTATGATAAAAAACCACATTACATTGTAAGTCATGAGTAAGTTTTTGGATGGATATCAGATTGGTAGATAGCTTAGGGACATGAAGGACATTCTGCAAGGTTAACAATGGGTTAATTTGGACACTTCCAATTCCTGCCACAGTGGTCAAAGAACCATCTGCAGTGGCTATTTTTCTACTGCTTGGGCACGGGGAATAGGTGGTAAAGACATTTGGTGAGTGGGTCATATGATCGGTAGCTCCTGAATCCATGATCCAAGAGGTGGAAAAGGCTGCATCCGAAACATTTAATCCAATGGAAAGCGGAAACTCAGCTGAATATGCCAAAGAACAAGTAGCTGAGGGCTTATCAAGACTGTTGATGAGAGCTCTCACCCTTTCCAGTTCACCTTGGTTGAGACCAGCTGCTTCTGATTTGGGTGGCTCATCACTTTGGCCAGCTGCTACATTGGCTTGTCCACTTCTGGATTGTCCCCCTCTTTGTTCCCATTCTCGGCTTGGTGGCTTCCCATGAAGCTTCCAACAATTCTCACGAGTGTGCCGCGGTTTCTTGCAATATGTGCACCATAAATTGTCTCGGTCTTGATTCCTAGAATCTCCTGTCTTCATGTCAAGGGCTAGTTTTCTTTCATTACCAGCAGACTTCTTTGCAGTAAGTATATTCAGCTTGTTTCCATCACTTGCAACCATTGCTGAATTGATTGAAACTTGTGGCTCCAGCATCAGACTTCGCCTACTCTCCTCTCCTCGAACTATGGCTACCACTTCATTGAAGCATGGGACTTCTGATTTCCCAAGAATCTGAACACGCACCTGATCGAATTCCGGATTCAACCCAACAAGAAAGTCATAGACTCTATCCTGTTCAATAAAGTTCTTCAAAACAGCAGCATCATCGGAACACTTCGTCTTTATTATTTGTATTGGTCTAACTCCTGCCACAAAGCACTCAATTGATTAGCGTACTCTGTGACCGTCTTATTCCCTTGCCTTGCTACCGTTGTTTTAACCTTTACCTCATACACCTGAGCGGCATCTTTTGCCTTTGAGTACGTTTGTTGGATCGCGTCCCATATATCTTTGGCAGTGTTTAGAAACATGCACATGTCACTGATTTCTGGGGTCATAGATCCCCATAGCCATGCCATAATCATCGAGTCTTCTTCATCCCACGCTTCAAAGTTCAGATCACTAGGCTTCGGACCCGTACCCATGAGATGGCTGATTTTCCCCTTGCCTTTCAAAATGGTCCGGACTAATTGGGACCACTTCAGATAATTCTTCCCATTTAATCTGTATGCAGCCTGGATATTTTGCAGATCTCCAATACCGTGCGAGATGGTTGTCTCATCTTGTTGACTGGTGGCTGGTTTTGTGACTGGTGAAACATCCGACATCATAGGTGTCGTGAGGAAGTAAAAAAATTCAGCAATGAAGGCTGAAGAAAAGTCAGCAATGAAGGCTGAAAACGGGGCGTTGAAGGTTGAAAAAAATACTCCCTTTTGATCTCAGAAAACAGAGTAAAAACAGAGCACAAAAGAAGGCCAAAGGTTCCAGAAAATAACCTGGCTCTGATACCATGTCAAAGAAATAGATTTACTGAAGATTTGACTTACCCAAATGGGTAGCCACTGTTTTATATTTATACTAATACAAGTTACATATACAATAAATACTATACAAGGAATCTAGACTAGGTACATACCCCCTAGAATATTAAATACACTAAGTACATGCACATATATTAAATACACTAAGTACATGCACATACATTAACAGCCATATTTTCCCAGCTCAAGAATATGCAAGTATACAAGCATGTGAATTTATACAAATAAATGCAACCGTATACCTAATGCAAATGCAAGCAATGATTAAAATTTTGAGATTTCAGAAACATTTCAAGAGTGGCAAAAACATATTAAAATATCTCAAATATTTGGAAGTATTTGTTGAAATCCATCTAAATATACAAAAGCTTAGTAATAATATAACTAAGAATATATTGTTTTGGTATATAATGCTGTACTTTTTTGTGCATTTTATTGTATTTTGATGAAAATATTAAAATTATTATTCTATTAGTGTAATGTTTTTCTTTTTCTTTTTTTTTTTTTTCAGTCTCTTAGGAAACGAAAACTTTTCAACTATTTCGTGAAATTTTTTGTGCATTTAAATGTACAAAAGCTTAATAATGTAACTAAGAAACTTATTGCTCTGGTATATTATGCTGCATTTTTTTATGCATTTTGTATCTGAATAGAATTTCTATTAAATTTATCATTCTACTAGTGTTTTATTTTGATCTCTTAGGAAACAAAAACCTTTCAAGCGTTCCATGAGGAAAAAAATGAAATATTGATACTCGCAAGCACATACACATTCTACACATGGATAAGCTAAGTCATGAGATATTGGCTTACCTCGAGTCATGAAATGATCCTGTCAGAAGTATGGAAGGGTAGCAAACTCCTCCAGCAATATTATCATAGGGAGAATACTGCAAGATAGACTCCAACTCGGATTGAATCTGAGGATTACCAAATTCCTCATAGTCCAAAATGGTGAGAGGCAAACTGGGATCCAACAAAGTGTTGCATATATCCAGAAATGGAACCTGGCACAAATATTACAGATGCATTATTTGATCCCCTAACAAAGTCAGCACTCTAACAAGAAGAAAAGAAAATAAATGCAGCTTAGCATGATTAGATACCATGATCACAATTCTCCATTATAAATAGAAGTTGCCATGCATTGACTTTTCTTCCCCAAGGATGAAGTAGGGGAAACCAACGTAGAATGTCTCCAACTATATACGTATGTTATACAGACTCGGGTATGATATCGGGTGTTGGTATGTGTCCAAACCTTCCTAAACCTTAATCTTACGATTGGTTATAAATAAGTGAACAGGTCATGAACATTTGAACATTCTATACATTGTATACAGTTTGCTTTGAATTAAATAGGTTCCATTTCTGTTTTTTTTTTTTTTTTTTTCAATAAATATTTTGTTATAGAAAAAACTAAAAGCAAACTGACTGCCAATTGGATAGGATCACAAATAGAAGGAGATTCCATCAAATTCTGTGTTAACCAAAGCTCATAATGAGGCCAAAAAGTTGACTTCCACCCATAAATTGTCACTCTCCTATATTCTTCCATCAAGGATGCTTGCATTTATTTCCAACCAAAGAACCAAAAATATTGCAACTAATGCACATTTTCACAAAACTTTGCTTCCCTCTTCTTCGCAAAGCCCCAAAAGTCAATGACCAACAAATCAACATGAGAATGGAGTCACCAACAAACATTGGTCACATGAAAAATTTTTCTCAATAAGACAAATACCACCAGACAATGGGAAAAAAAAAAAAAAAAAAAAAAAAAAAAACAACGATCAATAGAGTTATCCAATAGTATGACACACCATCGTGGTCTAAGTAGATGATTAGGTCGCTTCCTGCGAATTAAATCATCGGTGATGAGTTTCTTGTGGGCCAAAATCCATGCAAAAACTTGAACTTTAAGGGAAACCTATCTTCCAAATCACCCTGGAAGGTTTAAAAAGGGAATATAAAGGTCTATCAATCAAAATTTTTGTAGGTACTCCCTAGTGTTCTATGCATGGCATAATCCCTGCTGCCCACGTGTCAATTTTTTGAGTCAACAAATGACTAGGCGAGCGTGCCTCCCAACCAATCCCTCTCACCTCTTTGATTCCCTCCTGCTTAAGATGGCACCCGGAGTTCCTTCTCTAGCAAGCCACTGAGCTCACCCCACCCCTCTCACAAAGCACTCTAATTCCTCCACTCTCCACCTAAGAAGGCCCTCTCACCTCTCCCATAACAAAGACCCTCACTTGGAACCACTCACAAGGTCAGTGGATTGGAGGCAAGAACAAAGGCTCACCAAGTTGCCAAGTCCTTCGCTTAAGAAACTACACCTCGACCATCTAAGGGAGAGACTTGTGTGTGCCCCCAACTACAAATTCCCAAAGAGACGTGTCCTGTTCTTGCTAGATAGCGTGCATTTGGTTGCACAAAAATTGTGTAACTATTAGAAATATTTTAGTAACTTTGAGGAATTGAAACTTTCTATACGTTTGGTAAAAATTTAAAATTTCCAACAATTTTTTAGTAACTTTTGGTTGTTTGTTAGAAAAATTAGAGAAATTTCAACTTTTAGAGGTATTGTCCAACACGGGAAAAAAAAAAATGTTGACAAATTTTTTTGCTTTTTGGCAACCAAACACGGCCATAGTAGTTCCCATTGGAAAATATCTTGGATTGGCAAAGCAACTCATCACACTTCAGGTGGTTTGCTTGAGGCATGACAGAGATTCCCCCAGATATTTTCCCACATTGTCCCCCTCTCATATGAGCTGCCTTAACCCCCAATTAGTTGACCCTTCGTTGACTAAGCCTGAGAATCTATGATGAACCCTACAAATAGCCAAGATCAATTTCATTTACTACACATTATTTAAGGGTTACCATGATTCACTCTCTCAGTTGTCTTGTTCTTCCTCTCAGCTCTCGAATGGCTCGCCAAGTGCATAGCCAACGAATATCTCCTACTTCCTAGATTAGGCACTCGCATATGAATCCCTCACAAGCTCCGTTCTTATACACACAACTACGAAGAAAGAACTTGTGGAAAACACTCTCGAGAAGTCTAATGTCCAAACTCTTCTATCAAGAGTGTGAACCTAAGAACAAATCCTTCCAAAAGAGTAAGAAGAGAGGTAAGATGCACATCACTCTATCATTAAGACTAAAAATAAAAAAATTAAAGTTCCAAGAGAATGGAAAGGAAGATTAGGTAATTGTGAATGCAGTAGAAAAATGGTATGATCTAAACAACTTGTAGAGGCGAGGGAAAGAGATCGAAAAAAGAATTTCGCCTCTGCAACAATCTTCTCAAAGGTGAATTCTAGCTCCATTCCCAACCCCAATTTTGTGAAGTACAGAAAAAAGAATGGATTCCCCTAGAGATATTTTTCCACAATGGGCACAAGTACATTGAATGCAATAGAAGTTTATGTAACGCTGCCCTTTATCTATAGGAAAAATGTGTTCCAATCTGATTTGGGACGATCCTTGGGTGAGACGTTGGAGGTTACAAGCAAAATAAACTCACCTGAATTTTAGCCCCAAAATTTGGTCTAGGAGACTAGTTCAAAGCTATCCGTTGAGTTTGTTTCGGATTATTTGTTATCCAGTTTCCCACTTCCGCATATAGTGGAGAAAGACTAGTGCAATGGATTTAGTCTACCTAATTTGTAGGACCTGCCCGCTATAGTTGAGTGGGAGACTACATATATTCTTATTGTAGTTAGATTGAGGGGGAAGTGGGGAATAAAACTTCTCTGTTACACCATAATATCTCTCTGATCTGATTTCTTTTCTTATCATATTTGCCTTTCTTTTCAACGTGTTAAGTGGAATTGATCACAATCTTATGTCAACAGCGCAATTCCCATTTAAGTTCTCTCTTTCTTATATTGACTAAGATATCAGGTGTTAATGCCTGTTATGCTTAATTTTGAATCTTTCATAAATTATTGAAATCCCAAATACGTGCATCTCTTTTTTTTTTTTGGGGGGGGGGGGGGAGGGGGTTGGGGGGTTTTTTTTGTGTTTTTTTTTTTGGGGGGGGGGGGGGAGGGGGTTGGGGGGTTTTTTTTGTGTTTTTTTTTGGGGGGGGGGGGGAGGGGAGTGTTGGGGAGAGGGTGTATGGGGCGGGGGCAAGAAAATAAATACTATAGTCCAATATAATCAGATTTTTGAATGCAATAAAAAAGTATCATCCAGGAACAACATACCTTTAAAATAGCAGCCCGAAACAAATCTGGGTACATATTGATGGATGCTCCCACAAGGAGACCTCCTGCACTATATCCAACAGCACCAAGCTTTTCTTTGTTAACATAACCCTCATTAACTAAGTACCTTCCGCATGACACAAAATCTTGTATAGAGTTCAATTTATGCAACCCACTCCCAGATCTGTGCCAAGAAGGATCAGTGCCACCACCCCTGCTCACACAAAACATGCAAGTCAGCCAACTCAACTCAACTAAGCCTTAGTCCCAAACTAGTTGGGAGTGACTACATGGATCATTTTCCTCCATTCATGCAAGTCAACCAGTATATATACACAAATTCACTAGGAATATCGCACATATTTGTTTTAGCCATAGTGGTGTCAAATTTACTTGAGAGTTCTAGGCTGCTGGCAAAAAATCTATTGATCGAGATAGGCACTAAATGCACTTTGTATCTCTAAGAAATAAGGTGGCCATTATTGTGTAGATGTTGGTGATTCTTATAAATGGCATCAACTAAGGCCGCACTTGCTTCTGTAGTGCCATTTATGAAATATTTTTGTTAGGAAAAGTAGATGCCAATAGAACATCAAAACACATGCAAAGATAAAGTCTCAGGAAGAAGCCCAAGTTCAATCACCATATGTTCTTTGGACAAATGAGTCAAATATGATAGGATTATAACCAATGTCCTCTCAACTATTTGGGGTAATATTCGCTTTTGTATTCAACAAACAATATGCATTTTTCTGTTCTATTCCTGTCCAGGTCTCATGACTGCAACTTCAACGAAAAAAAATTAATAGAAGGTTGTAAATTTGCTGTCCTCTAATACAAATCATACACTCCAGGCTTGTGACCAGGGTTCAGCAGTACAAAGAGAGGGGTGCCTAAGCACAACAGGGAGTTTCTGCAATGAAATTAACATTTCCTGAAGAAGGCCACAAATATACTACCAATGCAAAATCCCATATTGAATGGTTTGACTCTTTAATTTTAGTTATGCACAGATAGAGAGAAAAAACACAAAACAAAATAAAACCTTTTTTTTTTGGTAATTAAACAAAACAAAACAAAATAAAACTTCCTTGAAACAACTAACCTCACATCAGCAAATGCCACCACCCAACCACAATCCAACAAACTTAGACGGTCTGCACACCAGCTTTTATCAAGAACTTCCCCATATGCTCCATAGCCTAGTAGAAGCCCAGGAGATTGATCCTTTCGATGTGCATTTTTAGAGTACAAAATCGTCAGAGGAACACTAACACCATCATGGGAAAGGACTTCCCTTCTTTCACACGAATATGCATCAGAGAAGTCCTTCCATGTGCACACTTCAGTACTCTGGATGTATTTTTCCTTGTCATTTGAGGTGTCTACAAGCTTATTAGCTTCTCCATCAAAAGTCTCAGAGAACAATCTGTAAGTAGCCGAAACACCTAGCACCTCCTCTTGCTGCACAACTGAGTATCTATGTCTTGACATGTCATAGTCAATAATTATGTCAGGCATCTGCACTTCACAAAAGAAAAGATTGAGACATCTTGGAGTAAACTAGAACACCAATTCCTTTGTATAAATTACTCAACAGGTCTAAAAACCATATTCTGGTCATTAATTGAATATAAATTTAGACTCTGCAAATGTTGTGGGTAAGAGTTAAAAACAATATACCTCAACAAGTGATTAACTTCGTTAAATGAGCTTGAGCTTGGTGTTTTCAGCCATTGTGAAAAACTAATCAGGGTCCAAGACTTTGGTATTTTCACAAATTAAAACTAATACCTAGAAGTTATATTTTGCCTATTGATTTACAGGAAGTAACACATACTTGTTAAGTTATAACTGAGCTCAGTTCCATTTTCAGTTAGGTACTTGCTGAAAATATCATTACTGAACTCCAACCTCAAATATCAGTTTTCCTTTGTTTTTAGACTATTCTACCTGTCACCTTAGACACAGACTGAAATGAAGTCAATTTATAATATTTCATGGATCAACTCTGGACTTGACGCCCCTAGAACAACCCCATAACAAACAAAGAGTGGTTGAATCAGTTGGTTCTTGGGTGTCACCAAGCCAGGTTGCTCCCCTTGTAAGATGCTGTTCATAAAAATAAGACACTGACTAGCACAACCTTAACCAAAAATAAAAATAAGGAGTGTTTGTTGAATGAAAAAGACAAATTACAGCACAAAAAATAAAAGTAAATAAAAAAGAAGCAAAACAACAAAAAGAATAAAAAAACTGGAGAGAGGAGAAAACATTAAAGCCAATGCAATAACTATTTGGAAGTGGCTTTCATAATTAAGCAGACTACAAGACATACCACTGGTGATGAAAGCACCACACGGTATACTGAGCTCATGAAGTCATGATTTGAACCTGGAACAATTCTACACAAATTTGATGGCATAGGGAAAAACCAAGGAGCGAGATCGTCAATCTCCAAACAATACTGCAAAACAGTTCAAGAGGAATTATAAATGAAGAACAAATTCATCTGCATATAAAAATACTAGCAGAAGAAGAAAATTCTGCCCATCTTCCTCTGAAGGTGGCAGCAGAAAGCATTCAAGCATACAGTTGGTTGTACAGAGGATTCCTCTATCCTTTTCACAGTATTGACAAACATATTACAGGTCAACAGAAACAATAAGACAATAGGACCTGACTGATACATTAGAAACTAGCTTGAAATAGGAAACACTGGCAGATTTAGGGCCTTAAAAAGATATTCACAATCCCCTAAAATAAGCAATTTATGGTAATAAGATGTAGTAGTTGGCTATTATAATTTCAGTAGAATAGGAGCAGCAGGAATTTTGTTTCATGTTATAACTAGCACACAATTTGTGCAATTCACTGGATAAAAATATTTTTTGAAAAATAATTTGTAATAAATATTATGATTGTTAAAGAATTAATTAATCAACAATATGATTGTTGCTTAGTAATTTTTTTTCTTTGTGAAATTATTAATTTTCAGTTTTGTTCTATGTCATTTATCAAAGAAGAATTTGAGTTGGATGTAATTCCAAAAGTCTTATTAGGATTTTGCTATGCAGCTTAGTTCATCACAAAGCATCTAAACCAGGCCCAATGTTGCATAAAGTCGGCTTTCACCATCGGCTGCCAACTCACCACCAACCCAACCAAAAGTGGTTAATTCTGTTAAGCTGGAATTAGTGAGTTGTATCAAATATAGTTAGTTACATTCAATCCTCCTCATCAAACAATAAAAGGAGTGGTCATAACATATTTACCTAATAGGATAGGATATAATTATTATTAGAGTAAAAATAACAATAAGATATGTGATAACCAGAATTCTAGATGTAAGTGTTACGTAGACATCTATACTTTTATTTTATTGGATAATAATAAGTCAAATAAAACTATAAATGGATAATAATAGAATACTCCTATGACACATGCATTTTAAAAAATATATCTTCATAGAGAGCACCATGCATGCACACACTGCTTATGCACGCGTGCGTATGTGAGAAAGATAAGCCCCAAGAACAAATAGAGGAATGCCTTTGCACCGAAATTATGGTTTCTGTGCATTGTCACCACTCAACTTTGAACAATTTTTCCTCTCATATCTTTTTCTATTTTAATTTTGAAATATTAATTAGATATAAATCAATTAATAATACAAGTGCGCACCTTGCAGTCCCATTCCAAATGCTTATAATAAATTATAATTATATATTGTCAACATAGTTAATGCATTTGAATGCGAAAGATTATAAGCAAATTTGAGCAATGATGCCAGTGTCTGAATCCCTGGACAAAGGAAAGGGGACACATTGTTGAAAACACAATTTTTGGACCAGCCTGTGTTACCAATTATGCGAGATTGATGGTTGGTTCTCGGAATATTAAGGAGTCCATTTGCAGCCATGAATCCCTAGACAACAATTATTTCAAGAGGGACAAAGGCAGTGTTAGTTCTAGGGATTAGAGGTGAGGGATTGGATATATAATCCCGTGGGATCCATTTATCCCATGATTGATGGAGGGGATTATTAATCTACTTTGGAGTATTAATCCCTGAAAGTGGGGGATATACCATCCCATAGGGAAGTGGAGATAATTATCAAAGAAAAAAGAATTCAGAGAGTTTAAAACTCAAAACCCTTTCTTTTAGTGTTTGTGATCTATCCAGAGGTAGAAACAATATTCTCCCTTGAGATTGTGGCTTCCAACACACATGCACCCTTCCCCCTCTCCTTTCTTTTTTTTTTTTTTGGGAAAAAATTTCCTGAGACATGATGCTCTATAATTTCTTTATTTTTTCTGGTTCTCAAAAATTCCCTCTATGTGTATGCAAGAAATGGAAGAAAGCGTAAACTTGACCCCAGAAACTTATTTATACACACACACACACACACACACACATATCAATTATTTATATTACCATATAAATAATTTTTTTTTTCCATAGAATTGAAAATTCCAAAATTACTTAATTAGTAACCTGAAAATGATATAGTTTGTTTGCATGTATGTATGACAAATCAATTATATGGTTTTTGACATTTTCTTTGTAGGAACTACTAATAAACTCAAGTAATTTTTTATTATTAAATAATTAGGATAAATTAATTTTTTTAAATGAAAAAAACGCATGTTAAATAAAAATTTATATAGTTTATGTTTAAAATTAATTTTATAAAATTTTGACCAAATTACATTATGATTAGATTCACCCACCAAAAAATAAAATTAAAAAATAAAACCACTTGATTTTTTACGCTATCCTATTTGAATCCATCAACCATCAAAAGGTTTGAACAATGAAGATGCTATAACAATTATTTCACATACACCACTCTAAATCTCCATTCGTTTTACCTATCTGCTTGTACAGATTAATGGTATGACAATATGATTATAGTAGTGTTTACCATTTTCAAAGTGAACAATAGATATACCTAGTATCTTGTTTAACTCATTTTAGATATGTGAGAATGAAACAAAGGAGAGATTTCAATACCTTACAATCAAGGTCAATAGGCAAATTGATAGAACACATCTGGGAAGAGCCCTTTTTGTCAAGAAAAAGCACCAGATGTCCATTAAAAATGTCAATGTCTTGTAAGCTGCTATCTTCACTTGGTACAATGATATTCTGACATGAGAACAATATTAATCAAAATAAGTAATACTAATAACCCTGCTAAAAAAAAAGTAGTCATACAGGATGAAGTTCTTAAAAATTTTCATAAGGGAAAATAAAAAAAAGGAAAAGAAAAAAAAGCAAGCATAACAAACTAACTGCAAATATATTTTCCAAAAATAAATAAATAAATCAAAAAGTACACAATTATTAAAAGAAAAGGACCTTTTACTTGATATAAAGATTATACTACCAACTCAAGTGACCACTCTCTTCATATTTAAAACACCTATCGGACACCAACAAGTGATAAGTAACACAACATGATTTGGACATTAGACATGTACGTTTTCAAAAAAATGCAGGAAACGACACAACAAAGACAAGCAAAAAAATATATATTATTCCATATATATAAATAATTTATTCAAAGATAATAAAAAATGAAAGAAAATACTAATTAGAATGAAAAAACAAAACCACATAGCTCCATACCTTAATTGTCGTAATATTTTTCACATCATAATTACATTCTAAACCAAACCAAACCAAGCCTTTTCCCACTAGGTGGGGTCGGCATAATAATTACATTCTATTAAAATAAAATAAAATAAGTAAATCAACACATAGAGAGTGTTTGGCAACTCAAAAATTAGCAAAAAAATACCAAAAGTTGATTTTTGTGTGTTTGGCAAAACCACAAATTTTGCCACTTTTTTGATTTGCTACAGTAAAAAGTACCACTCCATAATTACAACTTTTTTGATTTGCTACAGTAAAAAACATACCAAACACCCAAAAGTTACAACTTTTTTGCTTTGCTAAAGTAAAAAATTTACCAAACACCCAAAAGTTACTAAAAAAATACTAAAAATTCCAATTGGTTCAACCAAACACACAAAAAAGTGCCAAAAAAAAAAACAACCAAAAAACTACCAAAACTTAAGTTTTTTTTTAACTTCCAAACACCCTCATAGTTTGGAAAATGCAGTTCTATCATAAAATAAATGATAACATCAAAAGGTAAATATAATTTATCAACCATCCCTAGTTCAAATCCAAAAAAAAAAAAAAAAAAAGGTAAACACTTTGAGGATGTTTAAAGAAGAAATAAGAAAAATTCACAATAAGCATTTTGTGCTTTCATTGAAAGGTGTTGGAGACAAAATAAGGAATAGAAAATTGGCCACGTGTCCCTAGATTGTTCGAAGCCAAAAAAGGTTACAAAGATAGAAACATGCTTAACCGCATGTCTGAGATGTATCCACTATATGTTGGTTGCAGAGTGCACGACACCTGTACACTAGCCTCTAGATAGTGTCTATGCTTCTTAAAGTGACAAGCAAAATATCCTCACAAAACTAGATACAAACTTATGTATTATTCACTATGACTCAGCTCAACTCAAAGAAAAACTTAGTTCCAACTATGGTTAGCCATAACAATCCTTTTAGTTCATTATCTAGGATAACAACTTGTTTTGAACCATAGTTATTGTATTTTTGCCCCAATCTTGATCCATGCTCCTTTCTAGCCCCCAAATCCCCAAAGGCATAGAAAAGAACAAAAATGGTGTGGATCCTGATAGTAATGTACACCTTAGCTCAACATTGTGAATCTAAAGCTTTATGGAGTATTTTGGTAATTTTGTACCTATAACCCATAATTCTAATTTCTTGTTCAAAGGGTTTGCAAGTATGAAATTAGAAGAACTCATTTTTTGTCTATGAACATTGTGAACACTGCAACAATTCCGTGGATGTAGCCCCAATCATAGCTCAAAGTTACAGTTGTGGCAAGCATCTCAATCACCTAATTTTTTATGTAATCGCAGCACTGCATTGTTGTATCGGGTGGTACATAACAATCAGCTAATTAAAGGATTCAAATAGACCAAATGACAAATTGAGCTGATAACTCCTTGTTTCCCAACATCTCGCCAAGATATTAGCCCGATTTGGTAGGTCGATATCTCATCATCTCCTAATATCTCGTCGATATATCGCTCGATATGATACGAGACATAGCCAAATCACTAAAAGCTAACGCGCCGCACTACTCTACCAATACTGAGACGAGATGTCGAGATCTCAGCTGAGATGACAGTGACTTTGAACCATGGCCCCAATTCCTTGGGGGAACCATCTAAAATCTTATGTTCTTTCATGTGCATTTGTTTTTCTATCTAGTTAGGGTTTATTCCTAAGAAATAGGTCTTCATGTACAGATCTGCAGAAGAAAATAAAATTTACCTGCCAACTACCCAAGTGTGTGTCTTCAACTAGGCATCTACCCAAGTAATAATTTCCATTTGACAACTCTTTATCCTCACTCAAAGAAGCATTTGTCAAAATATAGAAAAAACCACAATGATGTTCCAAAAAGTACTTTACACCAGGGACACGTTTACACAGTCTTCTTAATCCATCTTGAGGATTACTAGCATCTATGGCATAAACCTGTATAAAACCACCAAGAGTTAACTATGCAAGTAAAGGAAATTTTTACACATGTCAAGAAATGGAAATGAACAGTAAGCTCCTTCCTCAGATGAAGTCCTTGAGTTAGAATTCACAGTTATGAACTTGCCATCCTTCGTGCTTGAGATGTCCACGCAGAAGTTGGAGTTGTTTTCCACAAATACTGGAATATCAACAACAAAATCGGATCCCAGCTTTGTGGATAGCACCCTGGTTAACTAAAAAATAGGTGAGAAAATATCAACATTCCTAAGTGAAAAGACCAACAAAAAGTAAGTCAGAGGATTTGCCTATAGGGTCGTTGGTTCTCATCTGATACTGTATAAAACAATGTTTGACTATCTTGAGCCCATGCCAAGCTAACAACCCCATCTACTTTTAACTTTGGAAGAATATGCATGGTTCTAAGGTCCTTTATTTGAAGCATGAACTCCTCTCCACCAGTTGTATCAAGAGTGTATGCGAGGAAGTTGTGATCTGGCGATATACGACATGTGCCCACATGAACATATCCTAGGAAAGTGAAATAATTAATAATTCTGAACACAATTTACCCACAATATGCAAATTAATATAGTTTTAGAAATAAAATGACATGCGGATATCAAACCAGTACCAAACTAAAATTCAAGTCACTAAGATAAATTAATGCCACACAATCATGGAAAAGTTTTCAAGATAAAGAGTTTTTCGACCCACATGAAGAACGCAAACACAGAGATGCAAGCAACATGCTTAGTGTAAACAGCAATCATCTTGACCCTGCTGATATTAACTAAAATTAGCCAGTGCCCAAAAAGAAAACATGCTTTATGCTACATCAGAATCAACAAGTGAATATTTCATGCTATCAACCACTTACATGTGAAGTCTCAAAAAGTTCCCACTACATTGAATTATACCACTATGTGTATAGAAGGCCGAAATCATACATAAAACACAAGACCACCAATGGCATATAAAACCTGGAATTAAGAAATTATTCTTGCAAACAAGAAAACACAACAAAGAAACTAACCATATTGTTCTGCAATTTCATTCCAATCGAGTAAATTTTCCTCCCGCCCTGATCCTCCTCTCACATAACTGACAACATTCTCCAACCAACCTTTTTTTTCAGTTGCTAACCTCCTACATAGAACCGGGTATTCCTTACCCTCTGGAATGTATTGGTAGTACAACCTATCAAACACAAGAACCATCCAATCATAAGTAACACCATGATCCATAAGTTTCAAGACATGTATAACAAATATACATAAAAATAGTAGAAAACCACCTGCTTACATGTCAATAAGTTCAATAACTAAACTCGAGGCCTGCTAAGTGCGCTTATATTTCAATTATAAAAACTAGTTCTTCATTCATATTACATATGATATGTACACATCAGTACTAATCCGCTCCTACTACAACCAGCACTTCTGCTTAATGTAAGCCACAAAGCAATTATACACACATTACATATATATGTATATATATTTATACAACAATTTAAAACGGGTTTGAAACAAAGAACAAAATTAGCAAATGGGTTTTGAAGAAATTAACAAAAATTATCATATGTGGTTGAAGAAATGGACAGACCATGGTCCCCAACGTTCAGGGGGAGTGGAAATCTTGGCCAGCATTCGGCTTGTCATCTCGGAGTACAGAGTCTGCTGTAGTTTTTGGGTGTCAGCCATGAAAGCTTCAGCATATGAATTTTCTTGCTGGAGGTAGTCAACGAAATCTGGGTCGTTGGTGCTGTGCATCCAATGGTAGGGGTCTTCCCACGTCCTCCCATGGACCGAGACTGTGAAAGGTACTTTCTTTGGGGAGGGGGGAATCGGGGTCTGGGTCTGGGAGGGCACTGAGACGACCTGGCCTCTTCTGCAGAGGGAAGAGAAGGGAGAAGACGATATGTTTATGAAAAGGCCAAAAGTGAAGGAGGAAGTGGTCTTTCTGATTGGCCTGGCTTTCAGCAGAGCGGAGGCCATGGGTAGGGAGAAGTTGGTATCTGTCCAACGGGACTACTTTAAAAGGACACTTCAAGGTATCCATAGCTTTCAAACAGGACTTTTTTTTTGTTTTACGGATGATTTAGGAACAAATTTTACAATTACGGCGGAGTAGAAACAAATTCGAAGAATACGGTTAATGAGAAACCGCTCTTCGAAAGCGCGGTAGTTTGAGAAAAATCGCGATTTCAGATCGCGGTTATTGACATAAACCGCCCTTTGAAAGCGCGGTTACGGATGAAACGCGGTTTCAAACCGCGGTTCTTGGATCAACCGCCCTATGAAATAGCGGTTCTTGGGCTAACACCATCTCTGATTATTTTTTTCTTTTTATCATTTATAACAATCTTGTTGCTGGACTTTTCCTGAATACTATGCTCCATTGTTTATCTGCTTTCATATATCATCTTTGGTTCTTTAGTATTCTATTGTGCTTGTAGTTGCAGAAAGGAGTTCCTACATTATGCCTTGTTGCAGATGGTAGTGTTTTCCTAACAATTTCCATTGCTCATCACTGCAAAACATCACACATTATCTCATTGTTTCCGGGGCTGCGAGAAAAGGGTGCCAAATATTTACAAGCTGTTGCTGCTGCCAATGATTTCTCAATGGATGAAATCGAAGTTTCGAAGAAGACGAAATATAACTTGACTGTGCATGATACTCATCGCAGAAAGGTTATTTCCTCCCAATTCAGCTTGTATCCCCTCTTTCCTAATGTTTATGCCTTATTTTCCCAATAAACAATGTCGTCTTCATCTTCTGATTAAACATGGTGTAAATTTCCAAATGATGATTAACTAATACTCGTGGTAGGATATAATTTGTTGCTTTGATTTAGAGTTTACCAAATGGTTAAACATGAGATTGTTCCTCATTCCCTCCTTCATTATTTAATGAAATTCATTACAGTAAGCTGCTGCAAACCAATTATGAAATAGAACACTTTGGGGATTTCGTGTTTTATCCGCAGATTGAACTCTTGGTTAGAGAACCGTTTTATTACGGAAATGAAAGCATGCTTCCATGGCAAAACTTGCGGTTTTGGTAAATAATACTAAGACTTTAATGTGTGTTTTATTATTGTTGTGGCTTTCTTTCTATCCCCACATGTACACTCACCCGATTTATTCTTTCTCACTTCAAAATGGACCCAAGGAAGGAATGGACTATGCTTTTACACTGTACTGTCCGACAATGCACTGATCATGCCCTGTAAAGGAATACTCAAGGCTCGTGCAATGTCTCTTCCCGTAAGTTAGGTTGCGTTTGGCAACCACTATTAGCTAACTTTTAGTTACTTAACTTTTTAACTCTTTCTAAAATAACCAAGTCTATCCTTTTATGTTTTAATTTTTTGTTAATTATGAAGGACAAAATATCAAATTAACAAAAAGGTAAGTTAACTTTTTTTCTTCTTCTCAAACGCAAAAAAATGTACCTTTTTAATAGCTAACAACAAAAAAGTTTACTTTTTTTTCTTCCTAGACTCTACCTAGTGTCATCATTCGTGTTGCATTTTCCTAGATCTACTGGTTGGGAAATGGTGGGATGGACCTTTTAGATTGTAAAAGGTCTTTGTCCGTCGAATTTATTCCTGATCATTACTGCCCCTTCATTCTATCTCCTTAGGTGGTTTTGCAAATGGAGGCATGCTTGTAACTCTCGCCTAGTTGTAGTTGCATATTGGTGTCTTCTCCTCCTAAATAATTATTTTGTTACTCCTCATATAATTTATTTTTGTTGGTTAATCTTTGGTCGGGATTAATGATAAAAATATCATTTATTTTCCATGAAATGATTGAAAAATTTCTGATTATGTATGCTTCTGGTCGCTCAATTAGGACATGCAAAATTTTTAAGTAAAATTGCTATTGTTTTCCTAACTTTTTGCAGTCAATAATCTTCTTGCACCGAAGGGGGGAAGAAATCTTTGATGTACTTGTTTACTTGTATGGTGTTGCTTTCCCAAGATCTCCAACATCGACTTTTAATGACTATTTAAGCTTGTGAAACCATATGATTCATAGGTCTTTCTTTTCACAATTTTTCAGTTGGTGTAATTTTTTATTTTTTATTTTTAGGAATAAAAGGAATATACTGTTCAAGGACAATTGAAGGTGCAGCCAAATTTATGAGGCAGCATGCTAGTGACAATGTGAGGTATGTTAGCATGTTTGCATGACTTAACTTTCAATGTTAGACTTTATTTTTGAGCACTCTTTGAATGAATAATATCTGGTTTCACCTGTAGGTTTAAAGATATCCATATTATATGGAAAGGCAAAACACATATCACTCGACTTCTGTTTTAGGACTTATCTATAACTGTAAAGTCATTTCAATCTGAAGATTTCTTAACAAATGGTGAGACTTTGTCAACCATTCATGCGGTTCTATTCCTTGCTAACAAGGTTCTCGTCTCGGGCATGCTTAATGGGATACAATGTAGAGAATAACTTGATATTGTAGGAGGCAAAAATCATTTGCAGATTCTATCAATGAATAATTTTCTGCTCTCATATTGTTTTTTCATACCATTAAAACCAAATAGGCCTTTGAAACATAATGTGCTGAGTGGATTAGAGAATAGCTTGCATTAAACTAACCCTTTGTATCCCTGTGCCCTCTAGGTGTATAAATCTGGAAATTACCTTGTTTCAAGATTGAAATCCCAGGACCCTGCTTGCAGTTATGGAGTGGGAGGTACTGTAACTACCGAAACGAGATGCAACATGCTTTGAATTCAACAAATGAAACAAAGAATGATGATACTAATGCAATGATCAAGAGATACAAACAGGTGATAACTGATACATGGTTTTTACTTTTAATTTGTTTTTAGCTGCTCGTTGATTATCATTGCCTACCCTCATTTCATTTAGTCAGGAAAAAGGCAAGGGCTAAGTTGAGTTGGGCTTTTGTTGATTGTCATTGTTTGAATTCAGTTGCTATATGATGCTATGGAGTTTGAAGAAATTACTTGGATGATCGAGGATATATACAACGAGACTCTTGCAATTTATCATGTGACTTATGATTATGCAAAGAGCCGTAAAGATGTCAAAAAATGCAACTTCGCTTGGAAAGTTGCTGGTCCTGCCCTCGCTAAGCTTTATGCTTCGAAACAGAGTGAAAAACACATTGTTTGTTCAACATCTGTTTTGCGCGAAGTGCTAAATTGATGAGCTAGCTACAAGGAGTACAATGTTTCATTGGATAAAAATGCATCAAGTGATGTAACTTTGTAGTGATGTATTTGCGATTGTGTTGTATTCTACATGCTTAGGCTTTTGCAAGTTCAAGTGTAATATGTAATGCATGTGTATGCAATATGTAATATATTTTGTTGTTAAGCTTATGAAGTGTATAGACAGATTTGATCCAAGTCTAATATATTTTGATTATTTTCTTTTGCTGTTGAGAATTTCTTTGGTTTTGATTTACTTGTTTGTTTTTTTATTTTTTTATTTTTATAAATTTGTTTGGTAGCAAACAACAATTCTTTACTTAGGTTGATCTCCCAATTTATTCAAGATGGAATGGGGCTTTCTTAGTTTTCCTATGGACTCCGAAGCTTAAACCAAATAAAGTTTGAATGGAGATATTAGCATTCGTCCAAAAGTTCCCCCACCCCCCTCCAAAAAAAGAAAAACCTCTTTCTTATTGTCTTATTCTTGCAAATTATATTTTGTAATAAGGAGTGATAGAAATTTTTAGAGGAGTGTCCATATCCTTACTCATAAAGTTTCTAATATATATATTATAAAGGGTGTATATGAATCAAGAGAAATATTTTGCTTGTAAAAAAATAAAAAAAGGAAGAGAAAATATATACATGGTTGATTCCAAGTTCACAAAGCAAATTTTACGAAAATAAAAAATTTATTATTATAATATTTAGGTATACTTTTTAAATTTATTTTTTCTGTATATTGTTGTTAATACATATAATTGTTTTCATTGTTGTTGACAAAAGTTAAATATTGTGGTTAATATACAATTATTATTATTATTGTTATTGTTACTATTATTTTGTCTTTTCTCATGTTCCAAAAAAAAAAATAATAATTTCTATAAGACTCAATTAATTTACTTTTTCTTTTTAATTATATTATTAAATTTTTATTATTGTCATCATATGCAATTATATTAATCACCTAACTGCTTCTGCCTCAGAAATGCAAAACCTCTCTTCCACATTCCTTACTTGTCAGTCACAAGTAAAAGATGTCTATAAAATATATATATATATATATGTAGTCTCATTTTACATGGCCAATGGGTTATTCGATTATCAATTTTGTTATTTACTATTATCCAAATTATTTGAATTATTTTAATTTAAATTAAAAGATTGGAACAAAATTCGATTATAATTAGAAGTGAATAAACTGGAATCATATATATATATATATATATATATATATATATATATATATATATATATATATATATATATATATATATATATATATATCTAATATTTAATGTTATTTTTATATTTTCTATTAGTCAAATAATATTTATATGTCTAAATATTTAATATCTAATTTTATATTTTTTAAATTTATTATTATGTATATAAAATATCTAATTCGGTTTAGCTTCCGGGAATACAATAATTAAAATCGAACTAATTAATTAAACCAAGAATCAAAATTTCAAATTCAGTTACTGGGTTCAAATGAATTTGCACCTCAAGCAAAAGCTGGCGCAGTGGACTCCATGAAGTGCGCTTTCATGCAGTGTCCGTCTAGGACTCTAGAACCGCGGTTTCATACAGCGGGAGTTATAGAACCGCGCTTTCATGCTGCGGGTCTTCGTCTAGAACCGCGCTTCCATACCGCGAGTCTTCAGTTACAGTTGAGTCTTAAATCGCGGTTTCAAATAGCGGTTTCAGAAAAATGCGCTCCCAAACCGCGTTTTTTGGGTGTTACAACCTCCATAACCGCGGTACCATAACACGATTTCTCATTAATCGTATTTTTCGAATTACTTTCTCTCCAGCAGCAATTGCAGAACCAGATTGGAGAAAAATGAGAATGCAAAACCATCCACAAAAATCGACCAGATTGGAGAAAAATGAGATATCATTGATAAGTAAAAATCACCATAGTCCCAACTGTAAAACAAACTTTTCATCAAGGACCACCCAATAAAGTTCATGTATTTTTCAACTATTACTTGAAATTAGAACCTGGTACAAATGCAATACATGTACACCTTTCCTTCAACAAATAAATGATAAAAATGACAGACAAACTCCCCAAACCACAAACTTAGATACGTACTGACCAAATCAAAGAATAAGAATTATGATACATGATCCTAACAAATGCAGCAGCAGTTAAAAAGAGTAGAGGGAACAGAAAATCACCCTTCAAGCAGGCAACACATTATCAATACCTGGACTAAAAACTAAGGTTGTCATAGTGCAAAAGGCTAACTCGTTATGCCTGATATGGCAATCCACCAACATTTTGCCTGACAAAAATGAAGTCGGGACAAATGAGGCATTGCAAGTGAAGTTGCGTAAGGGGTAGACAGAGATTACTCCATTTTTGGTGGAATCAGCTTCCAGAAGAGATCACATTTCTTCTTTTGCACGTCTTGTTTCCATTTCGGTAATTTGTAGAAATCTTCTTTCGGCATCCCTAATACGGTCTGGAATTCCTCGTCGGATAGATAAGCCTGAAAAATCAAACAGGGGAAAATCATGACAAGGAAGCCGTGACAGAAGAGTTCTAAGCGTAATAGAAATTTGAATTAATTAACCAACCTCTCTTCGTTTAAAATCAATTCCAGTAACTGGGTTGCCAGAATGAGCCTTCAGCTGTTGGATAAGTCCTAAAACAGAAGTCGAGTGATATGTGTTTTGCCTTTCCATATAATATGGATATCTCTAAACCTACAGGTGAAACCAGATATTATTCATTCAAAGAGTGCTCAAGTAAACAAGTACATCAAACATGGTAAATTCATATTTCTTTGAGAAAGTAATTAGTTAACCACTACTAAATCACATGTGGAGGATAACGACATTAAGAATATCAATACAAAATAGTCCACATTACCTAATGTGTGCCACAGCTGGGAGCCTTTCGATTCCGCTCTGGGTTCTTACGCCTCTGCACTAGCTCTCGCGTGTCCGGAGGCTCTGTCAGGTGAGAGAGTGGCTCTGGCCCTTGTGCCTGACTGAGGGGGTCCTCTAACTGTACACGACTCAGCTCCATGTCAGTCTGAAACCGAGGTCTAGTCCTCCTCCTCCTCCGCACATACATCATCAGGGATGGCGGCGCAACTCTGCTCGGTGGCGAAGTCGGCGTAACAAATTGCAAGTCATGTGATGGTAATGCCTCCGTATCTTCAGTGATCACTGTATAGTCGTCGATGCTCGGTAAGTCAGTAGGTGCACCATGTTGCATCAATGGACTACCCCCAGTGAAAGTAGAAGGTCCATCCCCCGCATAAGATGATGAAGGGACCGAGATTGACGGTCCGGCGACATCTCCAGGTCCAAGTCCTGCTGAGCCCAGCGGTCCATCGCCAGCTGAGCTAGACGGTGTAGCTGTGTTGGCCCTGGGTCGCATAAAGTCTTCTCGGATCCGGTGCTCCTCATTTAGCGCTACAATCGTCCTCTGACCAGCCGTCCTCAATCTAGTCGCTAACTGATGTACCTCTGCCATATCAGTGCAAGTGAAAAGCTCTGCTGCAATCCGTGTGGCCATGGCTGCAGTCTGTACCTGCAAACAAAATTACGAAAAGTTACAATAAAATCTATCAAATTATCATACGTAAAAGGAATATACATCGTACGTGGAATAAGAATAGATTCTTACTAATATCTCCCTCGTGGCAGCAACCGGCTGGGACCCGATGAGAGGCACATCGCGGGGAGGCCCGATAGGGTGCCTAGTAATCTGATCAAACCACTGCATATAAGGATCACTGCGACTTATCCGACCTATGAATGTGTCACCAGTGACCACCCGCGCACGTCGATCATTCCAAGCGGCGACATGATCAGCATGCGTTATACTCCAGTCAGTGCCAGCCCTACCTCGCCGATCAATAGCGTGTAATCCGAGAGATGTATCACAACTCTGGGGCTCGTGCTGAATCATCCCGAACTGGCGCATGACGCGATCAGGCAAATGCATCTCGATGATGTCAAAGCATATCAATGGTGATCTCGTCCGCCAGATCTCTCGGTCATGAGCTGGGACATCTAGATCTGCTGGATATGGCTGCCATGTCATCTGTGCCTCCACCATCAAGTCCAACTGGTCCCTGTACTCAACAAGAGTACGTGAAGATGTCAAGGCCTTCCCTCCATGCCACCTGTTGTCCCAATTTAAATATATTTAGTAGATAGTTTTGAAACCAAGAAACACCCTATAGCAAATATAAATACAATAGCTAATTTAACTTGGTCATACCTGCAACCATATGGGTCGGCTAGCCCCACTAAGGGGACAGGCCCTGCTACTAGAGGTGCCACTGCTGGTTGATCGACTGCTTGTGCCACATCTGGTTCCTCAGGCTGTGGTGCATCGGCTCGTCTACCTCGATGCTCAACAATAGGTCTAAATATAGTGAACCGCTCCCATGCCCATATTTGGAGAATGGCTAAGGGGCCAGCCATCTCCCTTGCCCGTGTCCTTGAAGCCCTGCACATCTCCCGGTATAAAAAAGCTAATGCTGCTCCTCCCCAACTGTACTGTCCAACACGATCTAAATCGTCAAGCAACGGTAGATACATCAACGGGATCAAGTTACGGGACTTGTTGGGGAACAGGCATCCTCCAATCAACATGAATATGGTCGCACGTGCATGCCGTCGAACATCAGCATCGTCGGCGTCGGCCGGGAGATGTCTAAAGTGCTGGAGCAACCAACTGAACTTGATCGCATTCCCTTTGATAGCATCAATAGGCGGGGCAATGCCTAGGTGGCGCTGGACTACGTCAGGCCACGCATGCACTCTATGAGTGATATCAACGCCAGTAACAGCCATCCCATCAACGGGTAATCCGGTGATGACACTAATGTCCTCCAATGTGATGGTGCACTCACCGATCGGCATATGAAAAGTGTGGGTCTCAACTCGCCATCTCTCCACTAGTGCCGTGATCAAAGCCCTGTATAACTGAATACAACCCAAGCGGTAAAACCCATACACTCCTGCCCTAACAAGGTAGTCAACAACGCGGGCATCCCTGGGAGTCTGTGTGAGGTCTCTCATGAGGTGCTGGTCAGTACGAAGATCAAGTACAGATGACCCCTGAGTAATGACAAAATTACAATCATAATAAGCATTACACAGTGGTGTGATACAAAAAACCAAATGGAATAAACGAAGTTAGAAACATACCTCACCATCCCATATAACTGTCGATCTATGTCTCGACTGTGCACGTAGTACAGATGTATCACGCGGTCCCGGGGATAACAAAGGACGATCCTGATCGAATGGAGGATCCATAACCTACACATGAGAGGACAAAAATTACCAACAGTTGTAAATGTCGTAATAAGCATTAAAAATTTGAAGAATTACATAAATGAGTAGTGAGAAAATAGCTAAAATATTGAATAACGTTCAAAGTATCCGTACATACATAACAAATTACATAACTGAGTATTTCAGGATCTTCCAAAATACATAACAATATAGATTAAAGTTGTACAGATTACATATCTCATTTAATAAAAAAGCTAACTAGCGCGCGGCTTTTCCGGGGCAGTTCCTCCTAGTATGACCCTCCGCACGACAAATACCACACCGCAGCTTAGTCGAACTTTCAGTCCTATCCATCTCGTTGGTAATTCGGGTTGACATTGGCCTTCCCTTTTGTCGCTTCAGACGTTGATTCGGGATGAATGTTGGGACATTTGGCACTTCCCAATATTTTAGATCATGTAAGGGATGAAAACGAGGAGCATATGTATTAACATAGGCCTCAATGCTGTACTCAATTGAAATCATGGCCATCCAATCATAACGACGTTCCTCACAAATGGCAATAACATGCGAGCATGGGATCCGGTGATTGCGCCATTTACCACATGTGCAAGTCTGATCCTTAAGAGAAATCACCTGTACATGCCCACCCCCGTTTACACGTTGGCCCGTCGTTACCTCATACAGTCCGTCAATGTGATTAAATCGCACAATTCTGTGACCTCGAGCACGTCCTTGGTATTTATCAATCAATTCCAAGATTGCTGGTGGATGTCTAGCCCCGGCGTGCTGAGCTGCCACCGAAACTTCATTTCTATTACAAAAGTATGTCATAACTTTGTAGAAGGTAAACTGGGCACATGCTGCAATAGGTAACGATCTGGCACCGCGCATGACATTATTGAAACATTCAGAAATGTTCGTTGTCTCATTCCCATATCTCAAGCCTCCATCATGAGATATTGTCCACTGCTCCTTGGGGATCTCCATTAAATACTTCCACGCATCTAAATTCAGCTCTCTAATCTGTTCCATTATCGAATCAAACTTACGAATCTGTGTGGTTTTCGAAGCATGAGACATCAGCTTATTTAAATGGGAGCCAGGAATTTTTTTTTTAAAATTAGCCTCCACGTGCCTCAAACAGAATCTATGGAAGGCATAGGGTGGCCCCCATCCAGAGTTGGGGGTGTTTATAGTACTGGTAATGCCACCATGCCTATCAGAAATCAAACACAAACCTTGCCTATTTGGGACTACGTGTCTCCTTAAGTTGTGCAGGAACCAGTACCAACTTTCAAATGACTCTTCGTCTACAACAGCGAAAGCTAGTGGAAAAATTTGAAGGTTAGCATCACTCCCCATAGCAATTAGCAACTTGCCTTTATACTTCCCATACAGGTGAGTCCCATCAACTGTTATGACGGGTCTACAAAATTGGAAGCCATCAATAGACGGCTTGAATGCCCAAAATACATACTGTAAGATGGCAGTACCCGCGACTGGTCCAGGATGGTGGCGATACTCGACAACGGTGCCGGGATTATACTTCTGCACTGCATTCAAAAGTACAGGTAACTTACTGTATGATTCATCCCAATCACCATAAATGCTAGCTATTGCCTTCTGTTTTGCAGCCCATGCTTTGCTATCTGATATTATGTATTGGAATTGATTCTTCACTACTAAAGCTAAGAAAGCGGCTGAGACTGATGGATCCTTCTTCACCAATTCCTGTATATGGATTGTAACAAAACCTGCATCTAATTGAGAGTGATCTCGATTCATCCGAGCATAAACACAACTATGAGGGCCCTCGTACTTGGTGATCTGAAATTGGCCATGTCTCTTCAGTTTAGTAGCCCGTAGTCGCCAAATACAAGGAGTTTCATCAGACATCTTGCACTTAATTGCCCACCTCTTTGTATCCGACTCAACCGTCTTAAATTGAGTATTCGTTCTAACTGAGTACGTCTTCAGAGCCTTAATTAACTCAGTTTTGTCTTTGAATAACACTCCAACACGAGGCTCATCTGTTTTAGGATCCCAATTTAGGCAATTGAACCTACACGTGGAAGAAGCTGCAGTGCTTTGCTCACTCAGAGTTGTAAAAAATTGGGAGGCGGGTTGATGCAATTCTTCTTCACCCTCCTCGGCACCCTCGTTGCCTTCAACATTAGTAGTGTAGTCGACATCTATCCCAAAGATTGGGTCTTCATCTGCGATCAGATCTTCTAAGGTCGGAGGCACGACCGATACACCAACCCCTATTTGCTCCTCATTCTCAGCTAATTCCCGAACTACAACCCATTCAGCCAACTCTCCATGCACAGGACTGTGAGACGATTGGACATCATGAGAATTGGAAGCATGATCTCCCTCAGAATTAAAAATAGGTGTTGCGTGCACATTAGCAAGAACTGGCGTGTGTCAAGAAGAATCAACTGACAATACTTCATAGTCCAAGTACAAGTCAACGTGGAACAAGTTCAAATGATCAAGTGTATCCATCATTCCCCTAACCCCGTTCTCATTTTTCACTCGAAATGCCCTATAACGACTTGTAGGTCCCAAAACCACTGGATAGCGATACGTGACATTAAGCTTCACTCCAGTTTCATCTACACCCAATATGTTGCATAGTTCGACTATTAATTGCTCATAAGTTATAGTAGTAGCAACCCGGGTGCTCTCCTCGTACTCACGATCATAGGACAACCCCTCATCAGTTGAAATTACATTCCCACCCCAA
The DNA here is from genome assembly GCA_019916065.1 of Vitellaria paradoxa. NCBI lineage: Eukaryota > Viridiplantae > Streptophyta > Magnoliopsida > Ericales > Sapotaceae > Vitellaria > Vitellaria paradoxa. The sequence goes on along the minus strand of CM034233.1, from coordinate 21,054,635 downwards.
TAGCAGAATACAGTCACGTAATTTTCCGACATCATACCTTCTGTTACAAAAAATTCAAACTCAATATTAGCAATTAAAAAAAAGTTGCACTTATAAATAAAAAAGAAAGACAGAAGTTACACTCACAAATCCAAAAGGATTATGGATAGGAAAAATGAGAGAATGGAAATGAAAGGCTTACTTTACACCTTTTTTATGTTTATAAATTATTGGAACAGTTTCATATGTATCACTAAGTCATTAGAGTTACGTTAACTCTTATATTTTCTTTTGGTGGATGTTAAATAAAGTCTTCATTAGGTCTTAAACAGTCTTGAAAACAAACTCGCTCCTTTGCCATCCTTATCTAGCTTAGATCTTGGTGGATTTTAGAATTGTTGTGGATTCAACACTTAAAACTTCCATTGGAATTGTATTGTAGAACTTGATTTGTGATCGTAACATTTGATGGGGCAAAGCTAGCATTCCTGTAAGTTTGTGGCTTTTGCACCTTAGATGCGAGAGGGGTTTGGTTAATGTTATAAAATATCTATTTATGCTCTTATTCGTAGAGGATTGTTTGAACAAATTTAGATATGTGAGTTTGCATTTTAGATTTTTCATCTAAATCACTTGCTTCTTGTGGTGGTCTTCCGCTCGTTATATATTTGGTAGCAAGTGACTTCAGGATGATGAGTGACAAAGAACAATGGGTTGATGGACATAACAACTTCAGAAAGTGGCCTGACATCCAATATGAAGGCCTGGAAGAACTGTATAAATTATTGAGTTTTTGTTGCAACAATTTGAGCAGCAAACAGAAGAAATGTTTTTGAGGATGCATAAGTTGAAATATATAAAAAAAAAAAAAAAATAGGAACCTCGCATTCTTGAAGGTTTCTTTGCAACATAAAATTCAAAGTTACACAACTTCCTTGTATGGACTTGCACTCAACTAAAGCAAACTTATTCATCCTCAGATCAAACGATATCGGGACCATGTCCTTCAAGTTTTTTCCATCTAATCGTGCATCTTCCCAAAACTTAACTCAATTAGCTCTCCTTACTTTGATACAAGTAGACTTCTTGAAATCATTCCACAATCTTCTAATTCCTTTCCATGAGCTATATCATAACCTCCGAACCTCTCCATCGTAGTCCAATCTCCCCAGTCACCACCATATTTGGCCAACACCACTGATAGCCACAAACTATCTTTTTCATACTCATATCTCCGCAACCATTTTCTCAAAGAGCATCATTGAATTTCACAAGACTCCAAAAACTCACTCCACCCTCCTTTATAGATCTACAAACTAAAACAGAGATTTCCCATTTCACATATCATTAGCTAATGAAAAGGAGAACCCTCGTACCAAAAATTAAACACTACTACTTCAATGCCCAAAAAAGAAAAAAAAATTAACAAATAACTACCATGCAATAACAGACACTGATAGGCTTAAATTCGAGTTTTTTTTTGTTCTACGTATGGTTGAGGAATTATTTCGGCAATTGCTGCTGGGGAGAAAGTATTTCGTAAAATACGGTTAATGAAAAATCGCGATATGGTACCGCGGTTATAAAATTCTGGAACAACCAAAAACCGCGGTCTGGGTTTGCGACTTATCAAAAAAAACCGCTACATGAGAGCGCGATTTGAGAACTCCCGGAGAAGGTTGAAGACCCGCGTCATGAAAGCGCGGTTGTATTGCCTGTGAAGACCCGCAGAATGAAAGCGCGGTTGTATTGCCTGTGAAGACCCGCAGAATGAAAGCGCGGTTGTATCTACGTGTTCCACCAAGTTCTGTTGCTCGTTCATGAATTCACTTGACCGCTCAGACTTAACGAGGAAGTCTACGTAGACTTGGCGAGAACTTGTTAAAAGCGCGGTTCTATGCACACCACTCCAAACCGCAGTCATCTATAATTTAAGTCACAATTATTTTGCAGTCATCTATAATTTAAAATGATATCATCCAACAAAATGTAAAAAAAATAATATTACATATCAAGTCTCATTTAAGTTAATCACATATTGAATATGAATAAATGACACTACAAGTTAGATAAATAATAGCATCTGTACATATGTACCGTTTCTGAACATAAAGAGTTTATGTCAGTTTCGAATTTAAAATAATTAAAAATATTACCTATCAATATACAATAAAAAAATATTTTCTTTGTGAATAATAGAATCAATTAATTCTCTTCGTTCTAAATATTGGACAAATTTTTTAACTTTTAGCTTTTAATATTTAAGCCTAAGCTATTTACATGCAGTGTATTTTTTTTTTATTTTTTTGAGATAATTTAATAAATTTAGTGAAAATTTAGAAGATAGAAAATTTAGAAGATGTAATTGCTGCTGGGAAACTGCGGTTTGGAGTGGTGTGCATAGAACCACGCTTTTAACAAGTTCTCGTCAAGTCTACGTAGACTTCCTCGTTAAGTCTGAGCGGTCAAGTGAATTCATGAACGAGCGACAGAACTTGGTGGAACACGTAGATACAACCGCGCTTTCATTCCGCGGGTCTTCACAGGCAATAGAACCGCGCTTTCATGACGCGGGTCTTCAACCTTCTCCAAGAGTTCTCAAATCGCGCTCTCATGTAGCGGTTTTTTTTCATAAGTCGCATACCTAGACCGCGGTTTTTGGGTGTTCCAGAATTTTATAACCGCGGTACCATATCGCAATTTTTCATTAACCGTATTTTACAAAATACTTTCTCCCCAGCAGCAATTGCCGAAATAATTCCTCAACCATACGTAGAACAAAAAAAAACTCCTTAAATTCCTCAACGAAACGCAAGCATATATATATATATATATATATATATATATCAAATGTAGATGTGTTCCATTACCACCGTATTATCAGTTGTTTCTGTTTTTTTAAACATCAAAATCGCAAACAAGGGGGACAGGGTAGGCAAAGATAAATAAAATGTTGGAAGTCAAAAAAATTGCTCGAGGTCTAATCAACAAATACGTGAGATGAGATGTAAAAACCTAAGCTGAGAATCACAAATCAGAAGTTAAAGAAATAACTTACAGTGAGGGATGAGAGAGATGAGCTGAGAGCAAGCCAATGAGGGCACCAGATCTGAGTGAGAGAGCTGAGCGAGACCAGCCGGTACTGTGTGCGGCGTGCGGCGTGCGGCGTGCGGTGGTGGTGGTGCTGGAGATCGCCGAGCGTCAGGAGAGTGAGAGTGAGGGTTGAGAGTGAGAGTGAGAGTGAGAGAGAGAGTGAGACTAGCTGAGTTATGCGATTCAAGAACCAATCGGGGTATACTGGATTCAAGAACCGCGACTTCAAATCGCGCTTCATTATCTTCATGTCCTGCTGAATCGGGTTGGTGACCGATTGCTGCTGAATCGGGTTGGTGGAGAATCGGGTTGCCCAAGAACCGCTATTTCATTGCGCGGTTCATTCAACAACCGCGGTTTGAAACCGCGTTTCATCTGTGAGCGCGAATCGGGTCGAGTTGGTGGTGAGTCGGTTTGCCCAAGAACCGCTATTTCATAGGGCGGTTCATTCAAGAACCGCAGTTTAAAACCGCGTTTCATCCGTAACCGCGCTTTCAAAGAGCGGTTTATAATCGTGATTATAAAAACCGCAACCGCGCTTTCGAAGAGCGGTTTCTCATTAACCGTATTCTTCGAATTTGTTTCTCCTCCGCCGTAATTGTAAAATTTGTTCCTAAATCATCCGTAAAACAAAAAAAAAAAGTCTTCAAACAGAGATGGTGATAACTTCCGATTGCGGGTGGGGATAAGTTCAGTGCATCACATATCGTTGAATTAAATTAAAAATTTTAAATTTTTTTTTATCTAACGACCCGTAATACACCGAATCATTGCTTACGACCTGTTCGTGTTTTTTACCCTACGAATAATTGAGGAATATTTTCTTTTTTTTTGTTTTTTTTCAATCCTCAGCAAACTTATCGCTTGAATTGATGGTATTTTTTTTAACGGAGAACTTATTAGCGAATTAGTGATTGCTTAAATTAAGAAATGTTATACAAACATAGAGAATCAATTGTAGAATGAATTGAGAATATTATACACTTACATTATAATATAAATTACTTTTTAATTATTTATTATAATTTTTATGCTTATATTAAGGTGCTATATATTAATTATAATATTAAATTTTTTAATATTCTTGAACTATGGAACGTTTGGAGTAATAAAAAGTAAAATAATTTATAAATTTGTAGTATAGAAATGACAATTGTGAAAACGGAAACGGCAAATGACTATTACAATTGTGCTTAGCCCTGCAACAAACGTAGCATTTACAATGTCAACAAATTTGTTTTTGAATTATGTTAATAGACCAATATTTCAATTAGACGCAAGTCGTGAGTTATTAATGAATTATCTTGGAAATAATGGAAGTTGTCGTTACATCATATGGATGAGGTTAGGTATGTTAATGAGTGGGTTTAGATTAAATCTATTACATTCATACTTGATTTAGATCCAATTATAATAGATGAGATTCAGATTTAAAAGTAATTTGATTTACAAGATTCAGTTCAAATTCATATATTCAGATCTGACCTATCTCCAAAAAATAAGTTTTTTTTTTTTTATTTTAAAACCATCATTTTATAAAATAAAATATATATTTTATTCAAAATATTACATTTTGTGTGTGTGTATACGTACAAGTAGCAGAAACAATTTTGGTAAATCATGATGGGTAAGATTAAGAATTTTTTGTAAACATTTTTAAAGTCGTAAGCTATGTTTGGTAAAGTTTATTTACAATTTTTCTATTTATGTTTACAGAATTTTGAAAATTGACAAAAAATTATGTTTCTTAAATTTGTTATTACTTTTTGTTTATAAAAAATAAAAACTTAAATAAAAAATATAAAAATATTATTTTCACTCTTTTTTATTCTATTGTAAATATTTGTCAACTTTAATATTTTGTTTATTTTGATGCATCATATTAAAATAAATTATTTTATTCAAATATTTTATTGAACTAAAACTATTTTTAATAAATAATATAATTTAACTAATTTAATTAATTAAATCAAGGAATAAATTTTGTTGAATTATTTTTAATAAATAATATAATTAAATTTATCAATAATTGATTTAATTAATTAATTTAACTACGAATATACCTTATTAAATTATTTTCAATAAATAATACAATTAAATTAATCTATAATTGATTTAATTAATTAATATAGCATGGAATTATTTTACTAAATTATTTTTCATAAATAATACAATTTAATAATTTAACAATTGATTTAATTAATTAATTTAGTATGAAATATATTTGATTATTAATAAATAATATAATTTAATAATTTATAAATATTGATCTAATTAATTAATTTAATATGAAATATATTTTATTAAATTATATTTAAATATTTTATCGTTATTTAATTAAATTATTTTCAATAAATAATATAATTAAAATAATTTATAAATCATCATAAAATAAAAATATATATTTTATTCAATATATATAATAAAAATATATTTTATTAATTTTTACATAATCATGAATGCTAACGTTTAAAGAATTAACAAATCAACTTTATAGTTATAATTTAGTTTTCATCAATTATTCACCTTCAATTTCTAATAAAAAATCAGAAAAAATATAAATTACAAATAAAGATTTATTGAGAAAATGGAAGTATGTAACCAACACATTCTCTATATATATATTTTGGGTAAAGTACGAAACCACTCCTACAGTTTACCCTCAGTTTCATTTTAGTCCTACACGTTTCAATTTTAACAATCAAATTCCTACACTTTCGGTTAAGCAGCAATTTAGTTCTTCCGTTAGTTGACCATTAAATACAACTAGTAGACTAAAAATAAAAAGATAATTTTCTCTATAATTTACTCTCAGTATCACTTTAATCCCTCATATTTCAACTATAACAGCCAAATCCTTACACTTTCGGTATATATTTAAAATATATTTTATTAAATTATTTATAATAAAATTAAAATATATTTAATAAGTTTTTATTGAATTAAATTATTTTTTATAAATAATATAATAAAATTAATAATATATTTAAATTAATACTTAAATTAATTTAATTAACATGAAATATATTTATCAAATTTTGACATTTTTTAAAAATTAATAAAATTATATAAGATATATTTAATTCAGTAAATATAACCTTACAGAGTATCATTACATTATATTTAATAAAAAAATATAATTAAATTATATTTAATATATTTTCTTTTTATTGAATTAAATTATTTTTTATAAATAATATGATTACATTAATAATATAATTAGAATAATATTTAATTTAGTTTAATTAATACGAAATATATTTTATTAAATTCAATTAATTTTTCTAAAAAATTAATAAAATAAAATATTTTATTGAATAATGATTCAATAATTTCACTAATAATTATTATAATTAACGGAATAAAACAAAAAGAATCACACAGATAAATTTATCATACCAAGTTAAATATATATACAAAAATGATATATATATATATATATATATATAGAGAGAGAGAGAGAGAGAGAGAACTAAAGATATAGAAAATTCAAAAAATAGTAATTCTAGGGCCCTTTGGTAATGTTACTATTTTTCTATTTTGTTTAATTCTTTATTTTCTAGTTTTACTTTCTGTTATGATTTTTTTCTAAAATTAAAATAGAAACTGAGTTTAGAAATGTAATTTTATTTATCTAAGTTGATTTTTTAATAAAATATTTAACTTTATTAATTTTTAAAAAATTGTTTGAATTTAATAAATATGTTTCATATTAATTAAACTAAATTAAATATTAATTTAACTATATCATTAATTTTATTATATTATTTATTAAAAATAATTTAATTTAACAAAAAAGAAAACATATCAAATATATTTTAATTTTATTACTTATCAAAAATAATCTAATAAAATATATTTCGAATTATAATATGTTATATGATTTAATAAAATATATTTCAAATATATACCAAAATTATAAGAATTTGATTGTTACAATTAAAACGTGAGGGACTAAAATGATATTGAGTGTAAAATATAGAGAAAATTACCTTTTTATTCTTAGTCTAACAGTTGTATTTAATGGTCAACTAACAGAATAACTACATTTCTACTTGACAGAAAGTATAGGGATTTGACTGTTACAATTGAAATGTATAAGACTAAAGTGATATTGAGGGTAAACTGTAGGTGTGGTTTTTATAATTTACCCATATATTTTTATATCGTTAAAAATTAATTCTTTAATGATATAATAATATAAATAAAAATTTATTTTAATTATTATATTTTAAAAATGTATTTTTAATTTAATTAAAAATGTAACTATATTAAAAATGAATGAGATAAGCAATCTCACATAATTAATATGCAAATTAAGCAGTATAACTTTTCATATATACTTCATATATATATGTATATATAGTAGACTAAAATAATTAAAATTATTGATTTTATTCCACGTAAATTTTTTATTTTTTAAATATTTTTAAAATTTAAAATTTTTATTTTTAAATATCTTATTTTTAAAAATAATAGGTCTGGTGGTTCGATCGATTCGAATCTAGATTCATTAGTTATTGAATTCAACAAATCTAGATCCGTTGTGTCACAGATTTAATTAGATAGATCTAATCTAATATTATTGGATCTAGTCCAAATTGGATCTAGACCAAGTCTAACCCATTGACAGCCTTACCTATGAAATCATATAGAACTCAACCCCAAAATCGTAGTTATGAGGTGAGAGTGCCCAAAATGGCAAGTTACATGCTGAAAGGTTACGAGTCTAGCTAGCTCAGATACCATGTTAAAATTATGGGAAAAACTCAATCCCAAAATCGTAATTATAAGGTGAGAGTACACAGGATCTTATAAGGAGAATAGAAACTCTTAGTACGGATGATGTGGAATAACATGAAAAAAAAAAAAAGATTTGATCTCGAAGGATTCACTCCCCAGCCCAAACTCTTAGGGAGTGAATCTCTCTTCGTTTGTGCCACACATACCAGTCTCTCAACATATACAGCGGTAAGTTGCGGACTTGTACAGTGGTGGGAATTCGAACTCATACCTAAAAACTAGATATGATTTGTCTAGTTAAAGAACTCCGTCCTGCTAATTTTATTACGTTTTGTGTCCGAGGACTGACCCCAAAAATTGTTAGGGGGAGGAATCCAACTTAAAAGTTTGAAATGATAAACTCCTAACTCCCTAACTAAAACCAACTCACTTAAATCCTTGAGTTGATGGAAACTAACATGCAAGGTGGTCAAAATTTGAGACTGTTAGATTTTTTATAACTTTCAAGGGGTGTTCCCCAGACTGAGTAGCCCCAGAATGACTTGCTGATACATACTTAAGAGAACACAAGCAACTAATGTACGGCAAAATGGTGCGGATGAGAATCAAGGGCAAGGGACCCGCCACTTCCATCATACAATAAACATTTTTTAACACTATACGAGCACTTGATGTTGGGGTAACCACCTACATCGGATGTGATTTGTAGCTCTCTAGAGCATATATCCAAATATTGGGGTTTGTGTCCCATTAGACCACATTGAAAATTGACGAAGTTGGAAAATGATCATACAATAAAGATAAAATTAATTTATAGTCTCAAAAGCATACATGTAAGGCCATATAGTATGTCACAAATCCTAGGATTTTGCCCCAAAATGTCGGCCATGACCGAGCTCAAACACGACAAGGTTCCCCGTTTCCCTAATTACAATAACACTTCTTAAATTTCCCTTCAATTGAACTTAAAAAAAAACCAAAAAAAAAAATTGTTCTCTCTGTACTTTGGATATGAAATCAGATATACTCCCCCATGCATGCATGTTTTATGGACGTCCAACCGGGACAAACTTGTTATGTATGGGGCGTCGTCTTCTTACGGGGGTATAATCCATGCCAAAGAATTCCGATTCTTCACCGGTCCCCTTCTCCACCCATTCTTGTCCCGGTCCTCCTCTTGCTTGCACTTTTCCTGCTTCTTTGTGGTGGTGTTTTCCTAGACATTGTCATATTATAAATAAAGAAATATATATGCACATATACAGTGGATGCATGCAGAAGCAACTTCAGGAAAGAATAATGTATAATGTTTAACAAAAGATACCAAATCCTTATATTACTTTTGCTATAAGCTACTAGAACATATTATAATAGGGAAGGGTTAGGTCCGGTGCGCTTACGTACAGGTGTACATCCGGTACATTTACGCACCGTTAATTTTAAAACAGTAACAAATCATCCAACGGCTGTGGTAATGATAAAAATTTACATTAGTTATGACAGATCATAACCAGTTAAACCTCACATAAAAAATGCACCGAACAATACACTGCACCGTACCTACCCCGAATCCTATTATAATATAATGCACAATCATTCCACTAGTGATAGAGAAAATATTAAAGGTGTGTTTGGAGGTCTAAAAAAACTCAAAAGTTGGGGTTGATGTGATATAAAAATGATAGGTGGTAAAATTTAATTGGAGGGATTTAAAAATTTTTAAAGTTTTTTGAAGTTTTTTTGAATTTTTTTGATATGCCAAACGCACCCTAAGTGGGTGTAGTTTGTCATGTTGCAAGCTTACATAATGGGTAACATCTGATAATATCGTGTGATTTATATTTATATTAGAGGTTACCAAATTAATTAGCATTCATATTTAAAAAAAAAAATCCGTCAAAATGTAAATCGATGTATTAACTTTACATATGATATGACATGTTTTTTAATTTAATTAGCATAAGATTATGAGATGCTGATGGCATGGTAGTTAGGTTTTGCCCATTAAATATTTTTCATTATTGAGGGAGTAGCTAAAAATGAGAGATAGATACTAATGTTTGTGTTTAGATCAAGGAAAATAAATGTATAGGAAAATACCTAGAATTAGTAGTATATACTTATTTTGCAGGATTAATTAAATAAACAAAATGATTTTTAGTAAATATTTACTCATTTTATTCTGTTTTTTCTTAATCATATAAAAAAGTAAAATAAATTTAATATTTTTTTTACTTTTATATATTTTACTTCTATTTTCTTTTTCCTACGCAAATTCTTATTCCGAAATTAGCCTAATTACTAAGCTAAAGTGTACATGCATCGATAAACTAAGAAATATTGGTTCTTTCTTATTAGACTTAGCTTAGTTATTAATTGACTACAATGTAATTATTGTAATTTTAGTTCAGCATTATGAAACATAGATTTGAGGATCCAGGGAAAACAAATATAAATAAAATGGTATAAAAATAAAATAAAGTGAAAAAGTAAAATTTATTTCTTTTTTTTTTTTAGTTGGGTTTGGAGGATGAGGAGAAAATAAATAGCTACAGCTATAAATTAATTTTTTAAATTAATTTTTACCTGATTAAACATAAAAAAGTAATATGAGCTGCTAATTAATTTTACTTTTCTTTCTGTTCTATAAATCCATTTATTCCAAACATAAGCTAAGGGAAAAAAAAACTGCAATTCTAAAGTTGCATGTATAGTTTAATTAGAAATGATTCTTCATGCACATGAGAGGAAAAATAATGTATCAACTCAAAGTATTGCATTAAGCAAGGTGAATCCATGCATACAGTAAGGGATAAACAAATTAAATCATTTTGCAAGTGAAAGGATAGATCATTGTTTGTTTGGAGGAAAATGGTGATGAGGTACTCTACTGTAGAAAAGAAAAAAAAAAGAAAATAGAGAGAGAGAGAGAGAGAGAGAGAGAGAGAGAGAGAGAGTGCTCTAGTTATGGAATATCTCTATATATTTTTTTATAAGGCTTTTAAATGAAATGAACAAGTTTGATAGATGATCATCTAATAAAGATCCATTCAGCATATTGTCTGAAGGTAAGTCTTTACCTCCATCAATTTTCACCTGCTTTACCAGAATAACTAAGCTGAGGATCAGAAGATTGTGCCACTAGAAAACCAAGTAAATTCATTGTTTATTTTTGTTTTAAAAGTATATATGCATGTCCTGTTGTTCTGCAGGAGATATGAAAGTATAAAGTTACAAAGCAAATTCTACGTACAGCTTCTGCCTCTTCAATATCCCTGAGCTTCCTTAGAAGCGCAAGAGCAGAAATCCGGAGATCTTGAGCTGCAGAAGTTTGAAAGTAGGAGATAATGATAGTATATATACATATATATATATATATATATATGTAGAGAGAGATGGGGGGGATCACGGCATCACCTTGGTCATGGGATGACTGCAGCTGAGTTTGCTGAAAAGCAGCGGGTGTCAGTAGACTCAGTACAACTGAGAGACCCACCCATAGTGCAGTGGTAACTACTAGTTCCATTAATGCTAGTTCGAGATATACTTACATGCAGAAGATATATATATACACTTTGTTTTGAAGATTTAGGTTGGAATTTATAACAACCAAGGGAAGATTAAGAGGGGGAGGGGGAGGGGGAGGGGGAGGGGGAAGGGGAGAGAGAGAGGGGAGACAAATATACACAAAGCACAACACGAAGAGTTCCCAAACAAGTACAGAAAATCCATATATATTTATACTTCGTTTCTAGGAGCCTCGCCACACCATTTGGGTTGATTATTTTGGCCCTGCCAAGGGAACGCCAATAGTACTTTATTTGGTATAATAATATATCATCTGGTAATTACATTTTACTTGATAAAAAATATATATATATTTCTATTTACTTTAAAAGTCAATATATGACCCTCATATAATTTAGACTAAAATGTAAAATTAATGAAATTTGTTAAATTTAACTAAATTTTTATCTTAAATATTGTGGAAATTCAACGGATTGTGCAGACAATATTAATATATATATATATATATAGGTAAATTTGTATATAAATTGTGTATTGAGTTTTTTTTTTTTAAATGAATAATATTTCATTTAACATAAAAATAGGTAAATATATATTTATTTATCAATTTTGTAGAAACTTTTTTTCTCCAACTAATTTTGACTAGATTTTTATTAATTTTACACTTTAATATTATCACAAGAGAATTATATACTGACTTTTAAATTAGGAGACCATGTGTTTATAAGGACAAATCATAATGAGATTAAGGGTTTATTTGGCGTGATGTAAAATATTGAAAGATTCTGAAAATTTTTAAAAACTTCTAAAAGTTATTTAATTTTTATTTCACTGTACAAATTGCGAACTCACAAATTATCTTATTTTATCTCACTTTTTGTCACTCCAAATATCTCCTAAGGGTTATTACCCTTATTTAACATATGAGTAAAAAGAAAATTAGATATAAGTTCTAATTTATTTTATAAATGACAAATTAATTCTCTAATCTTTTTACAAGAGAAACAAGTTCATATTTTGATATATATTTCCAATTAAGTTCACATGCCAATTTTAAGAGTGTATAATATCATTTTTATCCTCTCCTATTTATGATAGTGTTAAAAAGAACTGAAAATAATTAAAACCTAATATCAATCAATTATGCAATCACAAACAAAAGAGTATTGAAACACAGAAGTTTTTATGTGGAAACTTTTGTTGACAAAAAGGGAAAAGTCATGAGTTCTAAACGAAAAATTATGCATACTTTTTTTAGTGAAACAAACGAGTTACAAAGATTTCAACCACAAGATACCAAATGGATTTACGATCTCTTGAATTGAAACTTCACTCGAATCCACGATAAACCCTCTTTAGTCAAAGACCAATTTTCAAATCTTAATGATCAAAAACGAATTGAATATAAATCAAGTTGCTTGCTTAAGAGATTAAGAGAACTCTTAAAATATTAAGAGCAGCTCAAATAATTTATTTCACTATACAAGAACCTTAAGAGAATGCTTCTTTATATAATAAATGGCTTTGGAAATAGAAAAATAATAAGTTTTTAAAATTTACAGTCGCTACAGTCGCTCGCTGGGACAAGCATCTTAGTGAGCTCCCAATGAGCACTTAGCCTTTTTGGACATGCTTTCTATTTTTGCTAGTGAGCTACCCAGTAAAGCCAGTAGTCATCCAGCGAGTAATTCAGCTCAAATGCATCGATTCTAATTTCCAGCAACAGTTCCAGTGATGCCAGCGGACTATCCAGTGAACAACTCTAAACTTTTGCATTGAATTTGTATTCCCAATGAGATCGCCAGCTATACCAACAAGATGCTCAACTTGGGCATTCAGCTATACTTTTTGCAACAACTTATGTGCGACTATCCAACCATTTACCAACGAAAACCATTCTAAATGTTGTGTTATGACATTACATTATCAACCACTAAGCTCATGTATAAAGAAATCTTACCTATGCCTAAGTATAAAAATTTGATGAAAATTTTATTAGTTTGTTTGCAATTTGCTAACCTCTAAATTGTAACACAAGGGGAAAACTAAAAATGTAACAAATACTAAACTTTATTATTAATCCCTAATGAAAATATTTTTCATTTTTTCTTTTATTGAAATAAGCTGATATTTTAAAATATTAAATCTTATTTTTATTACTATTTGCCTTTTATGATAATATTATTATTAATTTCATTTTTACATTTGTTGAACAATATTATCTCTATGTAATATACTACTATACTATATATTAGATAATAATTTCATTTTTCATTAACAATATAATATTAATAAATAAACCATTGTGAATTAAACAATCTAATCCAGGATTGAAAGTAAGAATGAAATTAACAAACATAAGAATGAAATTAGAGATAATGAAAAATGATAAGTAATCCAGGACCAAGTGTGTTAAGATAATGGAAAATGATAAGTAATCAAAGACTAAGGGTATAACACTATGCCCTGAGTCTTAACGATGGGTATGAGGTAATGGGTAAAGGTTACGCTGGCATTGTATTCTATTATCTTGTACTATAGAAGATTGCACTAATTATTATTATGTGTTGAAATATTGAGATTATTAATTATAATAACGTCTAATGTTTATGATGTCATAATGAGTCATGTTGTAAATATAAAGTAATAAATATAAAGAATTATAGTGACCCAATTTATGAGAAAGGATACGTAGACAGTTTAAGTCCAAGTATCTTGATTTTAACTATGATTTGTTGTATTTATGTTTATTCCTTTAACCTTAGGTATTGAAGAGATTGAAAAACTGTTTTTCTTTTCAATGTTTTATGGTATGAATTTGTGTGACTCAATGTGTGGGTCTAACATTAGCAATACGATATTATTAACAGAAGAGATATTAAGATTGTATGATTATTGTTGTGGCTGTGTAGGCCTTTGGGTTGTGGTGATTGATCAGTAATATTTGATTATTTATTATACTGTTTAATTTTATTTACATGGGAATTAGGAACAGATATATGGACTTTGATGGTATGCTAATGTGATTTAACCTTAATTAGCTTAGGTCTTTATTTGATTTAAATTTCATTTTTCATATTTTCATCCTGTCTGTCTTGGACTATGAGTTTAGGGGGTATGACATGTTAATTAACCCAAAATTTAATTAGTAAGTCATAAAATCAACATTTTCTTTACACGTGCATATATATACACAACTATACACACACACACACACACCCATATATGCATATATATATAAACAGATATTATCATCTAAATTCAAACAATTAAGGCATAAAATATACCAAAATCATACTAATAAGTAAAAGTATACAAGTTCATCCAACCTACTTCAAATCCAAAGGAAAGGGTAGAAATGGAGAAAAACCCTCAAACCTTCCTAACTTTCAATGGCTTGTAACTTTTAACTCAAGTCAAACCAAAACAAATAAACATTGCCACAATGGTTACCATATTAGATAGGTCTAGATCCCTCTAGTTAGCCTCATCAATTTTCACTTTTTCTCTCTTTTTTCTTTCTTTTTCCTTACAGCTCCAACAAGCAGTTAAAGAAAAAGAAAAGAAAAGAAAAAAAATATAGGGTTGGGTCTTATGCCCAACTTCAATTCCAGACATAACACTAGATCCAACTTGACCTAAAAAAATAAAATAAAATCAATAAACCAAACCAAACCTTAGGTGTAAATATTTAAATGGCCTAAAAATCTACAAAATTGGCCAAAAATAAACACTGGATATTACAAATAAATAAATTGAACCAAGTCGAATAGTGGAGTGTTTGGATTAGGCTTGTTAGTTTTAACGAGTTTAAAAAATTAGTTCAATTTTGATTAATTTGATAATATTTTGATCTTGAGTCTAATTTAAATAGTTAGCTATTGTACACTATCATCGAGTAATAGTTTATCAAAATAAAACTCCAATTGTATTTAATAATAGGTCGAGTTTTAAATTGTAATTTAGGTTTAATTCATTTATATTTCATGTTAAGTTCGGATGATTTATGACCAAAATAAATTCAATTGAGTGTTGAGTAATTTAATTCATTTTACTATCATACTTAAGTTATATATATGCTTATCAAAAGTGAGTTTCATCAAAAAATTAATTCTAAATTTGAAGACGGTTTTGCAAACTTATCCTCACTTAAAAACAGTTTCTATAAAACTGATCTATTAATTTGACAAGTAAAAAAATAAAATAAAATAAGATAAAACAGTCAAAAACCAAAAGGCCAAAAGTTTTTGTTGAAAAAAATAAGCTTTTATGAGTAGCTTTTTTTTTTTTTTTTTAAAAAAGTTGTAGTTTTTCTTACGTATTTTAACTGTATTTTGTAATAATTGAAAATAATCAAAATAGAAAACCATACAGTAAACTATCATTTTTAACATTTACGTATCATATTTGGTATTTTTTTATTTTTCTCGATTTTTAGTAAAATGTGAGAAATAAACTTTAAAGTACCTAAGCGTTGGTTAAATTCTAACCCAAACAAAAAAAGAAAAAAGAGTCAACTACCCTAAAATAGAATTTAAAATTTCCAGAAAATATTGACACTGCCACACAGATGATGCTGCCCAGGATCGAACTGGGGACCTTCAGTGTGTAAGACTGACGTGATAACCACTACACCACAGCATCAGTGGGATATGAAAATCAGCTGGTAAATTAATGAACTAGAAAACATGACCTTTTAATACTCACGTGGCGTAGCCAAATTCACTTTTTCCTTCGACGAAACGGAGATCCGTATGGCCACTGCGCTCCGGTGTCTGAGCCTGGGGGCTGGTTTAGTGGTTTTGGACATGCGATCTAATTCTCAGCATCACCTCTCTCTCTCTCTCTCTCTCTCTCTCTATAAATAAATAGATAGGCGCGCCCATTCATATATAAATATACACATATAGAGAGATGGTGACGCTGGTGGTGGCAACAACCACAGATCCGGCCTCGATTGGCCCCGCCTCTGCGCTCCTTGCCATGCCTGGTTGGCAACCTGGCCCCTCCTTCCAGGTTCTGCCTAATTCTTCTCTCTCTCTCTCTCTATATATATATATATATATGTATATGTATGTATGTGTATGCTGTGTGTGCGTGTATCGCTCTGCTTATTTTGTCTATTGATGGGATTGATAAGGGAATAAGAAGCTTCGTTAATGGGGAGGTGAGACTATTGGAGCACGACAAAGGCATCGTTGAAGAGGATCACTTGGAAAAGCGTTGGGAAGAGGCCGTCTCTGAAGTGGTCGATGAGCTTATTTTCCTCAGCAAGCACACCGCCGTCTCCAGTCGGCCTGCCCTCACCGTTCACCCAATTGGTATTCCCATATATATACATAGTTACATATACATATATATCAATTTTGTACGTTTTTGTCTTCCACAATTATTCGTGCGTTTTTGTCTTCCACAAACCACAATCATGGAATTGTTAATGTATTTGTTGTTTTGGGTGTGTAGGAGTACCTCATTTGCGTGAAGGCGACGTGCCACCGCAAGGAGGGAAGCCTGGATGGGCAGCACCGCCCAGTCCTCGTATAGCGCCCTGGCTGAAGCTCTTGAAGCAAATTGCCGAATCCCATGGCTTAATTCCCGAGTTTGAGGTATATTTCCACACAACAGAAAATCAAGAAACTTGATCGAGCAGGTTTATGTCATTTTTCTAATAAATTTCTTGAAATCCATAAACTTCAATCCACTATCGTTTTCTATTTTCAGTCCACAATCGTTTTCATAAGCTGCAGATTTATTATCGTAGCTCACATGATAATGGAGTGGACAAATTGTGATATACAACAGTAGGGAGGCCTATGATAATGTGTTCCTTGCCATATCATATGCTTTCCTTTTGGAATTTGGTTATTTTTCAATGCCTTGTGTCGTCTTTTTCTAGTACATTTACAGAAAATAATAAAGGTGATGAAAAAAAGGTCACGGCTTTTAACAATCAATGGATAAGTGGTTGCTAGTGCGTTTCTTCTCATTGCAGGTTACTTTAGAGGCTACTCATCATGGACCGGAGACGAATAAGCCAGCAATGTTTGTGGAGATCGGTAAGCTGCTCAAATTTGTTATTCCCGTTTTTCAATTTAAAATACATTATTATTGTTGATAAATGGACCTTTATATTGCATAACATCTTATATTATTTGTTACAGATCTGGTAATTGATTTTTTCCCTTGTTTTCTTAATCTTCCCGTTGTCTTTTTTTTTTTTTAATAAGTAGTCATCTTCCTGATGGCAGGAAGAGAATATATCAATTGTGGTGAAAAAATTGAGAATAGTTTGTGGCTTTCCTTTATTTTGTTTCCATGTTAATTTATAGTTGAATGTCACTCATCTAATAGATGGAGATCTTACTGAGGATGTTATACTACATCCAATACTTCATAAGACATTGCCCTGTCCCACCTGTGCTTTAATTCCAACAGAAGCGAGTTGGGTGAGCATGACCTTCACTTTGGAAAATTCAAGGAATACTCAACGGAGCTTAAGGTATTAGGTTTTTGGGGCATGCAACATCTCTCTCCTCTCTCCAAATTTGCTTCATCTAGGGTATAAACTAACATTAATTGTTGGTCTTTATGTTTTTTATCACAGCCTAAACTCTTGTTTCCTTGCTGCTTCAGTTGTCCTCTTACTTGCTTGAACTTGAAATTATCCCTTATGGTAATCATTTATTGTTTTGCACTCGCTTGTAGAAGATGAAAACATTGTGGTCGGCTTATTCTCATTTTGTTTGCATTAGATGATTCTCTAGATGTTTGCAAATGCTTTCATTTCTATTTTCTTCGAATTAGCTGCTTGTTCATTTTGTCTTATTTCTGATTGTGTGTTTCAAACTGCTTTAAGACTGGTTGTTATTATTAGTTTTTCAATACGTGCCTTTGAATTTCTTTTTATTGATCATGGATTATTGTCATTTATTTATTTCCCAAAATGGCTATTTAAGTTTTCATGCAGTAGTATATCAGTCATGGTGGAAAACCTCCACTAAATATTTGTCATATGTGAGTTAGTGTAGTGAATATTGACAACATTTGCTTTCTTCTTCTGATGCAGGTAGTACAGAAGAATGCTGGAGGAGGCAGGATGCAGCTCAAGTTGTTGCTTTAGTTGAGTAGACATTCATCTCATTGAAATAGTTGGAGCTTTTCTCATGGATTCTTGGTGTCTCATTGTGCTCTCATTGTGCTACCTATTTGATCTTTATTGATTTTGGGCATTGTCCATCATCTAAACTTCCAACTACCTGTTTCTTATTATAACTTGTTTCTTTGAGGGGGCATTTTGAGCGACAAAAAGTGAGATAATTTGTGGGTTCGTAATTCGTGTAGTGAGATAAAAAGTGAATAACTTTTAGAGGTTTTCAAAAATTTTCAGAGTTTTTTAGCGTTTTTCAGTGTGTCAAACACACCTGAATGTAAAAAGAAAAATTAAAGCAACATTGAGCACTG
Source organism: Vitellaria paradoxa (assembly GCA_019916065.1). Taxonomy (NCBI): domain Eukaryota; kingdom Viridiplantae; phylum Streptophyta; class Magnoliopsida; order Ericales; family Sapotaceae; genus Vitellaria; species Vitellaria paradoxa. The sequence goes on along the minus strand of CM034233.1, from coordinate 21,035,831 downwards.
TGGGCCTTGCCTATTTTAGACACTGTAGATGATAATGCTTTTCCTTAATTCAATGTTATATTTTGCACAATTTCACTCAATAACACTTTTATCTTCCCGTCAATTTTCCTCAAATTTAGAACTTGAGTTGCCACTAATTAATAGCTGTCTGCTGTTATCGCTATTTTGTTCCCTTTCTGTTGTTCTTTCCACCCAACTAATTTCTTTCTTTCACATCTAATTTCTACCTAATATATTTTCTTGGTCATTGAAGTTAGTTTGGGAAGGACTTGGGCTTGGAGGTGGCACTTCTGTTGGAAACTGGAACAGGTAATGTGAATTTGCTTTTTTCCCTTTTTTAATTTTAACTCTAGACTACATATTTACATCTTACTATTGAATCAAACTGGTTGGTCTACAAGAAAATTGAAATCTTTGATATGCATTTATTTCTGCTCCTGAATTACATGAGCTCCTCCTGGTGTTATGGTATTGACTACTACTATGTTGTCATGCAGCAAGTGGTATACTCTTTTTACATTGTGAACTATACTATTCATTTTTCTTCATTGTGTCTGCTTGGGAAGTCATATTTTATGATAATTTGAAACGTAAAATACCTTCCTCTTCAAAACTGACTGTTGTTTGAACTTTTGATGTTCCAGCGAGAATGACAAGAACAAAGTTCTTCTTGGTATAGGGGGTGGACATTATGTGCCTCGGCACATGGATATAGTTTTGTAAGTTCTTGTTTTCTACCTTCTTTTTCATTCTCAAACAGAATTTTTTGAACTTGTTGGTTGACTCTGTTGAAACTCTAAAAGAATAGTGCTATCTATATTTATTCATCTGTAACCTTAGTAATTTACCATTTTTTGAAATGTTATTTCTTCAAAAACAAGTGAATTAAAGTACAAATTATTCACATCCCCAAGAAGAAATTTGGGATACCCAAGGAGAAATTTGAGAATGGGAAGAAACACTGTGTGTTTCTGAAATAGCCTATTACTAGTTTGTGGGAGCTCAATCACAAGTCAGCCACTGTAATTTATTACCATTGTGCACTTCAAAAATATTATTTCTTTCGATTTCCAGTCTTCTAATGTTTGTTTTACTCTCCTTTTGCACTTGGATTATTATCATCCGTAATGTGTATCTATTTATTTATCTATGCATATTTTAAGATATATGGTCATGTGTATCTATTTATTTATCTGTGCATAATTTAAGATAAAAAACTACTGTCAAACTTAGATTGTGTAAGATGGTTTTGTGTAATGTGATAACAAGCCAATTTTCATTTTCATGCTTGTAGGAAAGATGGTATTTGGGTGGGCCATCTTCTTTCTGGCTATGCTTTGCCAATGGACGATCCAAACCAGTCAAAAGTAAATACAAGTGCACAAGGTATTGGTGGCACTTGGAAACAAGCCATTAAAGTTGCATTTGAGGCCACAAAAGCAGCCTTCCCTGGTGGGGAAATTCTGGCACATCTTGATCAGAAGTAAGCTTGTTGAGCGAAACTGATTTCTTTTACATGTCATGATTCTATACTTCTGAAAAATAAAAAATGTCATCATCATGTTGACCAAAATATGCAAGCTTAAATTATACTGCAATGAACTTGAGTCATGAAATCCTCACATTTCCCCATGGTAAAAGCTCTTATCTTGGTTTCATCGTACAAACTGCAAAGAGCCTGAAATTCCAAAAAAAGGAAGAAGCACACTTTGAGCTTGTTTGGTGTAATTTCTATGCATTGGAAGTCCTTCCATTGGAAGCACTTGAAAGTTCTTTTATGGAAGATGTTCCAAGATCAATAGAAGTCGTTCCATTGGAAGTGCTTGAAAGTTCTTTTACGGAAGAAGTTCCAAAAGAAAATAGCATTTGGTATAAATAATTGAATTATAGTGGATAACGATATGCAGTAAATAAAATATAAAATAAAATACATATATGTAATAAATAAGGGATTCTATTTTTTAATTTGAGACTACCACACACTTATAGAGATAAAAATGCAAAAGATTTATTTTTAAAAAGTTGAAATTGAAATTTTTACTTTTTTTTTTTTTTTTCAATTGAGTTATTGAGAAGTCCATTCCAAAAAAAGTCACATAGGTAGTCAAGGGCGGAGCCACTAGTAACCTAGGGGGGAAGGGGGGGCACATGCAAGACAAGGAAAAAAAAAATTAGCCTAATACCAATTGTGTCCACCCAAGAAAAGAAAAAAAAAATTATCCCAATACTTATTGTGCTTACCCAATGAAAAGAAAAAAAAATTTAGCTCACTACACATGCAATTGTACCAAGCCCATTCAGTATAACTAAAACATATTTGGTCTCACCTTGACCCTTCTCTCCCCCACCCCCCCTCCTTTCTCATTTATGTATCTTATAGTCAGTGTCCACTCAGATAAGAATTTCTAACTTCGCCCCTATAGGTACCTTATCTATAACAAACTTTCAGGAAATAGGCTTTCTCTAGAAGTCTTTCTATACGTTTTTACCGAACATCCAAAAATGGTCATTAAAGAGTACTTCGAACTAAAAAGCACTTTTAGGAAATTCCGTGAAACAAGCACTTAGTTTACAAGGATGGCTTAATACTCTCGAACAATGGGTAAAGCTAGGGAAGAATTGATCTTTTACCATTTAAATTTGGAAAATGTTAAGGTGAACTCACCTAAGTCTAGTTCACAGTTTTGTCAAATTGAAATTGTGGTTCTATTATTAGAGAACCACAGGTTTGTGGGTCTCCATTGATTCCGATTTAGGAGTACCTAGTTTAGATGCTGCATTGTCTGGTATAATGACGTTGCCTAACCTTGAGACTTCCAAATAGAGTTTGAAGTGTCAGTGTATGAAATGTGCAATGGCTGCTCAGGGCAGCTATGGCACGGAAGACAAAAGAAGAAATAGTGTAACACTAGGCCTGATTTAGTACAAGGGAATGAAATAGAATAGTCATTCCCACATTTTTATTCCCTAACATAAAGTAGAATTTCAAATAAGAACTAGAAGCATTTTAAATAACCATGTCAAACAAGGTAAATGAATGAAAATGTGGGGTTGATCATTTCATTCTATTCTATTTTCTTGTATCAAACTAAGCCTCAAGGCAAACTCAAAATGCAGTTCATGGAATTTAAAAGTAATATTTATCTATAATCTCATTCTTTTTCTTTTATTTTTAATGCAAAATTTTCATAATTGCAGAGACTAAGTACAGTTGAAAAAATCTTTCAACATGAATGAAAGTTAAGGGCATCCTTGAACTGAATCGAGTGCAAGATTATGGTTTACTAATAAAATTTCACTTGGAAGTTATTAAAGGGCTGTTTGGTAAATGTTTTCTATTTTTTGTTTTCGGTTATCATTAAACATGTTTGATTATATAATTTTGTTTGTAGTAATTGACTTCATTTAAATGAAATATTTATTTTCTATAAATTTAATTTAATCTAATAAAATATATTTTATAAAACGTATTTAATTTAATTTTTATAAGACTTATTTTTTAATAATAATTAATTTTAATAAATTATATTAATAAAGAAAATAATTTAATAATTTAACCCCAAAAAAAAACATTTTTGTTACTAATTCTTTAAAAATATGTAAATATAAATGGAAAAAAAAAAAAAAAAACAAGAAACAAGAACGTTATGAAATAGGCCTAAGCTTCCAGACTCTGAAATCAATTCAAAAATCAAACAGCATTGTTCTATGGAATTATCCGGTAGGCCAGTTGATGTGCAAGGAGGAGTAAGCAAGACATACAGAAAATCAATGGGGGAGAGAATGTTTTAACTTGTTTTTTTTCTTTTACTTAACACTGTACAGTCTCTGCTCCCTCCCTCTGATCATTTACTGAATACTTTACATACATCCTAAAGTCAGTAGATTTGTGGTTGGAAGAATATTATTTATTCAATCATATACTTAATTACACTGCTCTGATCATATACTTAATTACACTGCTCTGTGTATTGGTTGCAGGAGTTTCAAAAGCTGGCAGAAAAATGCTATTACGGGATATCTGGGCGAGCAGAATATCAAAATTGGGAAGCCAGCTGATTTCTGCTGATGTTGTGGGTCAAGGGAACATCGGCTCAATTCAAAAGAGATTATTTGGTAACATTTGGTTTTTATTTTGACTAAGATGGATATATCATGCATTGATATACAGCTTAGTTAATTTTCATTGCATTTGCACTATTATAATGCAGACACCCACCTGATTCTAATTAATTTTCTGGGTGATTTTTTTTTTGGTTTACCGTTTCTAGTAATGAAGGCCAATTTTTTTACCTTACTATTTATAATTTGTTTATAGATTTGTTCCCATTGCTGCCGTTTGGTATTTTCAGTTTCATTCTTCCTGCATATGATGAATTTATATGGCATGTAGGGCCTCTTTGGTATGCCGAAAAACACTGAAAAGTTTTGAAAAATTCTGAAAAACTTTATGATTCTTTATCAAACTTTTCCTATCCCAATAAATTTATATATATCTACAAATACCAACAAATCTTTACAAATTCTAATAATGTTTCTACGAATTTTAATAATATTTTTGCAAATCTCAATAAAATTTCTACAATTTTAAAAAAGTTCTGACAGAAAAAAAAAGTTCTTGCCGAAATCCGTTCATTCATTTCTATTTTTTGTGAATTTTATTCTAAATATTAAAAAGTTATTCCAAATTATATTTTTTTATTAATTTTTGAAGTTCCAAACACCTCCCTTAATGTCCTTTATTTGTTTATATGGACGATGATTACATGCATGGGCACCAACGGACCATTGATTTTGAAAACAAAAGTTTCAAATTGAGGATGGAAATTTCATTTGAAATCTTCTTGATTGTGTTGGTTTAATACGGTTCTTATTTCAGAATGTCAATTCTATGACGTACCTGAAAAGTCTCTTCTAAATTGATTGGCCAATTAAAAAATAAAATAAAATCTAGTCCATTCTTGGGCCGCACGAGTGTTGCGATTGTACTTTTTTCCCATTTGGCAGAGGAGATGAGAGTCAGCACCTTGAATTGAATGTTGCCCTTTCATGCCCCCTTTGGATGGTAGCTTGTGGGAGCGTGTATCAGTCTATTCGTTTTACAAAAATGATGTGATTACGACTTTAGGGTTGTTTGGTTGAAAAAATTTTTTAGAAAAAATAGAGTAAAAGTATAGAAATATGACGTAAAGTGATATGTATTAAATTTTATTGAAAGAAAGTATAAAAAGTAGTTAAAGTTTGGTGATTTTTAGTATTTTTTGATCGGCCAAATAGGACCTTACACCAAAAAAAAAATTTAAATTAGTCCGTAAGAGATTGGATTAATTCAATTTTAGTTTCTAAGGATGCGTTTGAAGTGATAAAAAAAGAGATAAAATGAGATAAAGAGATATAATTTACAAGTTCGTAATTTGTGCAGTGAGATAAAAAATAAATAATTTTTAAAGATTTTAAAAAATTTTTTAAATTTTTTTGATGATTTTTAGTAAACTAAACTTACTCTAAGAGAGTTTGAATTGAAATATTTATTCTATTCGATTTTAATATATAAAAACTAGTTATAGCAGTTATTTTATTTGATTATTTTATTTTATTTTATTTTTTTCCAAACATGATGTGATTACGAAGTCAACGAGTCATAAACATATCATGCGTGCCATGGGCATGAAGCAGCAAAAATATAATAAATATTATATGATAAAGGGGGGATGAACGCGTACAAAATTAATTCTAAGAACTGATATCTGTAACGTAATTTAATTATACGCATGGTGAAGGCCCACCACGAAAGAGGCGTGGATTATAGCAATTGATGGTGATGGGTAATTAAGACCCCGTTTGGCGTAAAAACTAGTTTTAAAAAACTCTATAAATCTCTAACAACTCATTTATTTTTAATTTTTTCGTTATCACTAATTTTAAAAAATTTTAATATTTCGTTAAAAAATAAAAAAATCTGAAAGTAGAATAACCGAATGTGTAAATTTTTTATACAATCATATTATTCGTGTCGAAAGCTTTCAAACGAGTACCATTGTTGCTATTTTTTGTAAATTTTTTTGAATCCGTGGGAACCGATTTGAAAAATCATTCCTACAGTTTGTGATTTTTCAGAAAAAAAGGGTGCCAAAATTAACCCAAAATCACATTTTATCTCAATTTATCTTATTTTTTCTTACTCCAAACGAGACCTAAATAGTCACATTATGAATTGAAGAAATTAATTTGGTGACGTTGCTAAATTAAGATAGCTATTTTTTTAAACAGTATCTTTTTATTGGGTTGTCCGTGTGGAGGTTACACATGAGCGTATTGAGACTTGGGCTGTCCCGATTTGTAATTCGAATTATCTAATTTATTTTTTTTATTTTTTTAAATTTAGTTCATTCTAAATTTTTATAATCTAACTTATTTTGTTTATTATAAGTATTTATTTTTTTTATTTTTATTTTTTTTATATGAGTAAAAATTAATTTTTTTATTTTTCATGACAGAATTTTATATTAGTTTAGATAAATTCTAAACCCTGAGCCGCTCGCGAGGATACGTCACTTTTAGTAATTGTAAATTCGAAGTTGCTGACAGAAAAACAAAACAGGAGTAAAGATTTGTGTGTGGTAGTCTCAACCATCTCCATTGGCAGAGAGCGAGTCCCCATCAGCGAAAAGATTTGTGTCGAATTGTCAAAATATGTGTCGAAATCTGTGACACTCAACAAAAACCAGGGCACATGCAAGAGGAGATTTGTCTACTTCGAACTGGGGTGGGGCATGGGCTAAGCAAATTGCAATGGAACTCCGGCGTTTGTGCTTTCTTGGAGACTTTTGTCCTTTTCTTTTTAGCATAGATTGCATTTCGAGTTGGGCTCCATGGAATAGTATTATATACACACTTTTTTTTTTGGGGGGGGGGGGGTAAGGGATAAGATTAAGAGTTCAATTCTTAAAGTGGTAAAAAGTACAAATGAAAGAGGTAGCAAATAAAATAGATTTTGGGCAAATTTTATTTTGTTCTCTCGAATTTTACTAATATTTTAAGTTTTGATTTTTTTAAACAATTAAGGATTTATACTTTTAATTAGTTGTAATGTAGTTTCTCAGTGAGCATTTTATCTGTGAAGGCTGAATAGTTAATGATAAATATTTATTGAGATAGAGATTACAACTAATTAAAAATTTATTTAGGAAATAGTTAATGATAAGTATTTATTGAGACAGAGATTACAACTAATTAAAAACTTATTTAGGACGTGTTTAGAGTGATAAAAAGTGAGATAAAGTGAAATAAATTGTAAATTCGTAATTCGTGAAGTGAAATAAATAGTAAATAACTTTTAGAGATTTTTAAAAAATTTTAAATATTTTTAGAGGTTTACAATAAACCAAACGAAGTCTTAATTGTTAAAAAAACAAATACACTGAAGTTCTAAATTGATATCTCAAATAAAATTTGAAACGAGATTTCAAATAAAACTTAAAATAAAGAAGTAAAATTTATTCAATATTTTTTTTAGTACAACAAAGACATCATGTATTTCTACCTTAAAAGAAGGAAAATATGTAGCATGATGTGTGAAATAAAAAAATATTATCCAATTTTATTCAAAGTCTAGAGCTTCTAGTGATTTTTCAACAACGCACCCTCTTTATAATTTTTCATGAAGTGAACAATTATTTGATACGATCCGTCTTGCTTCATAACATTCCATTGACAATCTTAATTGCATATTATAAGTACAACATTTGTTATATATTTAAGTGTATCGCAATTTTTACATGCATGTCTATTAAGATATATTTATTAAAAGAAAGAGTAAATGAATATTTAGTTATTTATAATAACAAAATTACATAATAAAGTTAAAAAGGATTCTAGTTAAATGATGTAATTTGTTGAAACTCTTTACATAACCACCACCTAATAAAAGTGACGAATTTTAATTGACTTTAATTACTAAATTACAAGTCGCCAAAATAACGGAGGAAGAGCAACGATCCCTTATTGTTGTGGGAAGGCAAGGAAAGCAAGGAAATGACGTTGAATTGAATTCTCAAACTAATGAAGAAGGATCCCAAGGCCATGGTCCGATTGAATAGTATGAAAGCGAAATCGGCCGTTGAAAATGGATAAAAATTTGTGCGTTTTGGCAGGTGTATATGTATTCAAAACACGAGTTGCTCACAAGAGCCTTCCAGAGATGTTCTCGCTTCCCGTTCTCGGCTTTGTCTTGTGAACTCTTCTTTTCTCAACTTTGTTAAATGTTGTTGTGAGCTATATTTGTTGACCACAAAGTAAATTAAAGGGTAAAAAAAATTTAAGTTACGCTTGGGGAATTTTTTTTTTTTTTTTTGGGTAAGTACGCTTGGGGATTTAGTGCTTCAAAGGTTAAGTTTGAGAAGTAAAATAATTAATTTTTAATAATTAATATTTTAACTTTTTTGTTAGTTTAACATTTTTGTCCTTCTGTTTGTGCTAAAAAATACCACAATCAACTATACTTCTTTTACCATTTTTTTCAAAGTGTATGTATGTGTATGTGCGAGCATGCCAAAATCAAAATGATCCAAGGATATCAAGTATGTAGTACAAGATCTGATGAGTGAAGCGTGGAATTTTTGCCTTTAAAAGGTCATTAAAAGAAAAATACAGTAATGACAAGAACAACGAGAATACAAATAAAAACAGTAAAAAGAAGTTTAATTACAAAAGAGAGGTCAAATATACCTACATCCAAGCCTCTATTAACCAAAAATTTTCAACTTGACTAGAGAAAACAGATATACGCAACCAAAATCGTATGTTGATACAATTTTGATGAAAACTAAAAGGGGTTGGAAAAGTTATGTCAACTTACTCCTAAAAACGAAAGGAAAACAAAGTTAAGAAAACAATCCAGTGGGGAGTCTGTGATTGAGGAACCCTTCTTCCTTATTCAAATCTAATACATATAGATGAGAGGCAAAGAGGTTACTACACATCTACCTATTTCAACACAACCTGAGAATACGACTTTGTGCTATATTTGCTCAAAAATTCTCAAACTGTGGCGGTTATTAAAAACTACTTGTTATTAACCACCTCGACTAATAATGGTCCTTTTCTAATGATACTCTATTGTTGTATTTACATTGGCCCATAAATTCGTTACTATTGACCTCATTGGTTGGTCAACTCACTTTTCCAGGTGAGTCTAATTTGACCAATTTTGTTACTTGTTATGGCCAACTACTTGATCAGCCGTATCTACAAACTATCTAAAATCGGCCATTAGTTTGTAGTATTTGACGAATATACTTCAACTATTTGATACATGTTCTCTCAAAATAGTTTTTTTATCAGCCTAAACAATTTCTAGGTTGATTTTTTAAATTTTAAATGATCATAACCATTAATGATTTTGGTGATGTCCGGCCACATGGCATTCTACATTTGGTTAGGGTTTATAGGAATAAACACATTCATAGTTTAAAAGATATTTAGAATGTAAAATGATGAATTTAGTCATAAAAAAAAAAAATCAATAAACCGAGTAGCTAAAAGTTCTAATTATTGTTTCCAAATACTCACTAATACTAGCTCTGAATTATGGCCACCCTTTATTGGAGAATTGTAGGAGAAAATAAGTAATATTATAAAATAATATATGTGATTGAATGTATAATGAGATTTTAATTATTTTTTTTATTATTTGACTAATATAATATGTTACAAGAGATATAATTCGATAAGATATGAAGTAATTTTAAAGTTTTGAGATATAATTCAATAAGATATGAGTAATTTTAAAGTTTTGAGATATAATTCAATAAGATATGAGGTAATTTTAAAGTTTTTGATCTTGGTGAGAGGATAATTCTGATATAAAGATGTACAATACCACTTCTATTTGGAGGATAAACGGTCCATTTCCAACTCCAAGCTGGAAATACTTTTGCGCAATCAAACATCAAACAAGGTGATCTCATGAATAATTAATCTAATCCCCTTCTTAATACGAAATATTTTAATTTATTATCAAACACACATAAAATTGTTAAAAATTGTCAAAAATTTTATCAAATACCCAAATGGTATTAAAAATTATAAAAATTTACTACTTATTTTACCCAATATATAAAAATTTCAACCTATCAAATTTTGACCAAAAAATATTAAAAATTATTAAAAATTAAACTTTCAAATGACCTCCAAGTGCCCATAATTATTTTACATCATTCTAGTTATAGCATGTATTACTCAATATAAAAATAGTATGTGTATACATATTTGAGTATGTATGTATTAATTTATAGTACGTGATATGCATCCACGAGTCCACGGCCATGTTACATAAATGTGTCCAATGGTTCTTTTCCCTTAGTCTTCATGAATGTCGTTTGTCCCTGTTGGTGAGATCAATAGCACTAATTTCAGCCATGGAGGTGGAGCATCATACGTACTACACTAACTCCACAACCGCAGAGAGTTGGTTTCGAATATCATCAAAATCATCAGACATTTAAAGTAGTCCAACTACCAACGCACCTACCCCACTCATGTATATCCCCACACCATGAATGAATGACCTTGGAAACCTCAGTTAACATTTGTGGTAGGCCCATACTCTATTCATTTCAATTATAAATGTTTTGATGGAGTAAAGTAAATGACGTAGGGAGTGAAGTAAACCCAGGTGGGTCTTAAATGAATCAGGAATTTGAATTCAATCGTGTCCACAGATTTGCGAAACGGGAGGCTGACGCCAAGTATCGTGAAATTAAAATTTAATGATTTAGATATATTTATATTTTTTAATTTAAAAAATACATGATTATGTTTAAGGTACATGTGACGTAATAAAAATTAAGATAAAATAAAAAAATCAATGAATTCGTAATTCATACAGTATGATAAAAAAATAAATAATTTTTAAATAATTTATAATAAACCAAACGAAACCAACACCTCCAGATCTGCTGTTAGGGAGTTTGAAGTCAGCCCCCGAATCCCAAATTTGGGAGGTCCAACAATAAATGGGGGTCTCACTATTCCGGGTTTTTTACCTGGCCGGGTGGATTTAAAAAAAAAAAAAAAAAACTTATTTTTTAATCTCGTTGCAGTCATGGTTTTTAACCACGACTTCAATTGAAACCTGCACTGTGAATCTCATAAAAAATAAAAAAAAATGAATTTTTACTTTTAAAATTATTAAGAGATAATATTGATTTTTTATTTATATTTTAAATTTTTAATAAATTAAATTAAATTTTTATTCTTTTAAAATAATATAATCAATAATAATATAATTCTTAAATGATTTCATTTATATTGAAAATATAAAAATTAAACAAAGAGTAAAAAGAAGAGGAAACTGGTATTTTAATTTTATAGAAGTTAGGTATAAAGACTTTGATAATGTTGAGGAGGAATCTATAAATTGAGAAAATATGATATTTGAGTATACAAAATAGAGAATTTATTAATGTGAATGTTCTAATACACGGATAATATTTAATGATAAAAAATAATATTCAAATATTATTAATATATGTTGATATTATATTTTATATTCATATTGATTTGATTTTTTATGTTAGTATATGTAATTTTTAACTTATGATTGAAATATCAGAGGATTCAACTCGCTAAATTAACTTACCTTAATTAATTAAGTTGGGACAGATTTATGAGAAAGTTCAATTCATATTTTAAACATGGTTGAATTAGAGTTTAACTGGTATTCATTTGGATCCGAAAATCTTATAATACAATTGTAATATAATACCCTATAATAAAAAAGGGTAAATTACATAGGTTTTTTTTTTAATATATTTGAGTAATTATATTTATTATCTTTCAGTATTTATAAATTACACATATTTCCTTTATTTTGAAATGTTATTAACGTTACTATCTTTCGTTGAATAAACTATTAAAACTTAATCGAAAATGTAAACATAACTAAAATTTTAGAAAATTTTCTTATTTTAGCTTTTCTTCTCTCATACTTTAATTTGTCAATTTTCTTTATAATTTTTTTTTAAATTTCTTTGTTTCTACTTTTTAATTATTTTTAAAATTTTTTTTCTAATGAAAACTGATAAATGTGCGGGAGGTAAAGGAATAAAATAAAAAAAATTTAAAAATTTCGATTATTTTGACATATTTTATTAAATTTTAATAATTAATTTAATAGAATAGGAACAATGTTAACCAACTCGATTCAACAGCTCTCGACTCCTCCCCCAATTCCCTATTCACCTAACATGCTTATTTCCGATGTCTCGGCATTAAAGGTAATAAGTAGCAGGCATTAAATAGCAACAAGCAGCTATGCAAGTGTGTTGTGTTTGTCAATGCATCAGACCACGTAGCGTTGAAATAGGTTTCAGGAGTTGTAGTAAAAAAATTATTGTATGGGTTGTAGTGAAAAAATAGAGTTTAAATTTATTTATGTTTTAATGATATATGATTTTTTATATTATGTATTGATTGTGTTCTAATCAATTTTTTTAATTTTTATTTTTATTTTGAAAATAATTTTAATTAAATTAAATTGAAACTTTGGATTAAATAAAATCAAGTGTAAACCCTTCGTTTTCTTTTATAGCCGCTGCAGTAAATTTTTTCACTATAATCCCTTAGAATCTATTGAAACAGGGGTCGTTGTTGGATATTGCTTCTATTATTTATTGCTTTTCAATTTATGTTATTGGGGGGGACTTATATTAGAGAATGCATGAATCATTATATTATACTTAGCATTTATGATGTTATATTTTGTTAATATTGTTGTAATATCCAGTACTTATTTTGACTATTTATGTATTGCATTGGGTCAATAAAATATTTATGAGATTGGATTGATTTATTTTATTTTTTTTGAGTCGGGGGTGGCCTGAATTGGTAATTGGTTGGATAACTGGGCTAAGGGCCCAATCTTTTTCTTTTCTTTCTTTCATTTCCTTCTTTTTCTTCTCTTTTTCTTTTTTTTTTTCTTTTGTTTTGTTCGGCTGCCAAGAGATTGGAAAGAAGAGAGAGAAAAAAAAGAGAGAAGAGAGAGGGTAGAGAGGGAAAGTGCGATCCAAAGGATTAGAGTAGTATTCAACGCCGTGAACGTCGTGGTAACATCTGTTTTGTGTGGTTTCGCTCAGGGGGGAGAAATCAACGTCGAAAGTTTGGAAGCCACAACTTAAATCTTCTCATTTTTTCTTTTCTCTTCAGATTCGAGATAGGTGAAACTTATATTCGTGTTCTTGACGTTGTTAGCATGATTTTGATATATATATATGCTTGATTTGGTGGAATATTATGAGATATGTGCATATATATATGTATATATGAATGTGGTAATGTATATGCATACAAATGTGAAGATCTTGCATGTATTAGAGTTATTTTTCGATTAAGTGTTGAAAAAACATGTGCTTTAATATTTATATATGAGTTATTGTGGAAATTGTAACCTAAATATATGATTTGGGGTTGTTTTAAATTTAAGGTTTTGTTGAAAACAAATCCAAAAACTGAGTTCTGGATACTGGCGTCCGAATGGCACTTGGCAGTAAGCTGGATGCTGTTGTTTGGTCCTGGCATTAGGACGGCAAGATGGTGAATTCTGATGTCAGGACACTACTTAGTAAAATTTTTAAAAATGTACAATTTTGATTTTAAAACTCCTGTTTTGTGCCCAAACCCTGGCATGGTTGATTTTAAAAATATTAAATGAATCCTAAATCATAATCAAGTCTAATGAGAATGTGTTTATATTATTGAGATAATATTTGTTTACATGATTAAGCGTATCATGTTTATGGGGTTGGGGTGACATCATCTAGTTATTGTTATAATTGTTGATTAGCCTAAGGTGCCATATTTATATTGTGATGTGCCAAGACACGGGTTATATATATGGATGAGATCCATAATTTGAGAAAAATGAGAATTTAAAAATACCAGATGATTCATAGTTGATATATATGATTAAGGTTTAGTCATTTAGAGTTTGAAGGTTAATTATAAGATGTAATTATGAGATTTTCTCCAGATTACAACTAGACCCTGCTTGAGCTAAATCGTTGCCTGACTAGGGGTGTAATATGGTTTCCTAGCAGAAGAAACAGAGGGTGTAACATGATTCCCCTGAGTCTTACGCCAATAAGAGTGTAATACAATTTTTCATTTGGTGTATATATATATATATATATATATATATATATGGAGATATACGTTTGCTGTGAACGTAAATGGTACGGTTAGTGACCCCGTGTGCTGTGCTAACGGTCACCTATCTCAGGATAAGATTGAGGGTAAATGGAGATTGGAGAATACATTGGTCATTGCATTGCATCACATGTGCATTATTATATCATATTTTGGTTGATATTGTTGTGACTTATACTACATGATTGGTCATGTTCACTCGTGCACATTTGCATGGTCCTATTTATTGGGTAAGTTTGCTCATCCCATCCATATTTCAAGTGATTCAATAAGACTAAGGAGTAGCCACCTGGAGTTGAGTTGAGATCGATAGATCGACCTATTATGATATTTTATTTATATTGGAATTATTGTATCTTTATTTGTGCAGCCCGGGATGTGAGTCCCAATTCATTATATGTGAGATTGTATTATTATTAAAGATGTTTGTTTAGCTATATAAGCTTTGAATTAAGTCATTGGGGTGTGACGTTGAATTTACTATAGTAGATATTATTTTTATTTATTTAATATGGGAATAAAGGACGTGTTTAGTTATTTTGATGATTATTATTGTATTATAACTTGACCTTGAAACATGTTTTCATTTAATTTAATTAGTTTCTATATTCTTATGCCGTCTGTCTTGAACAATTACTACAACAAATCACACATTCGGCGACCAATTTTCCTGACCAAATATAAATTTGGTCGCTAAAAGACACTTTTCCCGACCAAAAATAAATTTAGTTGCTAATAATCACTTTTTCCCAACCAAAAAAATATTAGTCGCCAAATAATAACTTTTCCCGACTAATTAGTCGCTAAAGGGCAATTTTTCCCAACTAAATATAAATTTGGTCGCTAAAGGGGAACTTTTTTCGGTCGGCAAAAGTGGGAAAAAAAATTATTACAAAAAATGTTAAAATAATTAAATAAAAAAATAAAAATTTTATCATTTTTGGTGACCAATTGGTCGAGAAAAACCAATTAGTCGCTAAAGGGGACTTTTCTCGACCAATTGGTTGGCAAAAGTGGGAAAAAAATTATTACAAAAAATGTTAAAATAATTAAATAAAAATAATAAAAATTTTATCACTTTTGGCGACCAATTGGTCATTAAAGGAGGAACTTTTCCCGACCAATTGGTTAGCAAAAGTATAAAAAAAAATTATTACAAAAATATTAAAATAATTAAATAAAAATACTAAAAATTTTTATAATTTTTGGCGACCAATTGGTTGCTAAAAGTGAACTTTTGCCGACCAATTGGTCGGCAAAAGTAATACATTTTGTTTATATATACATATAAATATGTAAAATATATATACAAATAAAAGCTTGGCCTAGTGGCCAAACACACTAGTTTCCAAAGAGATGACATGAATTCAAGTCTCACCAACAACAACAACAAAAATTTCAAAAATATGGAGACGACATGTGGTCTAATAATAGGCTAACGTGTGACCTAATCATGGATTGACATGTGGCACAAAATAAGGTGTTATGTGGTATGATGACATGTTAGCAAATAATGTCACGTGGCACCACCTTTAAATTTTTTAAATTAATTTAAAATTTCAATTCTATACTTTTTGCTGACCAATTGGTCGGGAAAAGTGTACAATTGCCGACCAATTGGTTGGGGAAACTGTATGATTACCGACCAATTGGTCGGGAAAAGCGGAGAATTGCCGACCATTTGGTCAGGAAAAGATTTTACATTTCTCCCATTAAATATTTATTTGCTGACCAATTAGTCGAAAAAAGTTTTATATTTGCCGACTAAATGATTTTTTGGTTGGGAAAAGTTTCCCCAACAAGCCTTCGCCGACCAAATTCCGACCAAATAAGTTTGGTCAGGAAAAGTTTTGCCGACTATATTGTACCCTTCAGCGACCAATTTTTTGATCGGCAATTGTGTGATTTCTTATAGTGAATTAAGTTAGGGGCGTGACAATTGTTGTGGATTATTTTGTATAGTTTGGTTATGTACGCTCCTACAAAAATGCATAGTCTTATCTACTAGGCGATGATACTCACCATTTTCATATTACAGGTGATCCATTGAGAGTTAGGAATGATCACTTGGGTTGAGTTAGATTAAAAAGGGTGAGGATATTGATACTCTTCCAAAAGTTTCCCCTACTCCTTGCCATTTTTTTGGTTTCTATCAAGTTACAAAACTAACTTCATAATAGAGGACACCTAATACAAAAACATCAAATACAATAATTATCCTCCTTTTATATTTATCACTACAAAACTGGCATCCTTCATTTTTTATTAATTTGCATGTTAAATTAAAAACCAACTGTTAATTATAATTTCATAAAATTACATAAGAGAGCCCTTTACTAATTTTTTTAAATTAGTTTTGTAAATATATTTTTTAAGTTTATTTTATCAAAAATCATAGAAGAAAATAAATAATCATTGTTTCTTAATTAATATAAAGCAAGACATCATAACCATTGATCAATTCATACACTAATGAAAATAACTGAAATAAAGGTAAATTAAATTAAAATTCAAACCTTAACATTCATCTCCAAAACTAAATACCATTAAATAAAAACAAAATATGGCAATGTTCAAAATAATTCAAGAATTTTAACAAAAACCTTCAAGAAATTACAAAGCGAAAAAAAAGGAAAAAAAAGAAAAAACACTACAAATATAAACTGTAAAAAAAGAAAGTTTAATAAGGAAAAAAACCCTAATAATGTAATAACATAATATACACCAACAAAAAAAAAAAATATTACATGCAATTTATTTCATATTACCCTGCCAAGAAATTAATCAAATGAAAGGGAAAATTAGAAAAAGTTACTAGTTGCTCTATGATTTGAGAGATTCAATGATTCATAATAACATGAATTTGCTCCATATTGCTTGTACCAAAAAAAAAAAATCACATTTAAAAGCTCCACTTCAACAGAATTTGCTTTTCATAGTGTTTTGTTTTAAGGACTAATAAATCAAAGAGAAATATATACGGATGAGAATATACATGAGACCATGAGAGATATAATTATAGAAAAGTGAAAATTGAAGAGTGTTAATTTGACAATAATAAATGAAAATGGTGGGTAATTATGGTATTTAAGATGTTTTTACAAATTGTTCTTTATTATAAGACTAGTTTTGTAATTTTGTAGAGAAAAAAATTGTAAGGAGTGGGGAAAAATTTTGGAAGAGTGCCAATATCCCCATCAGATTGAAAATTAACTTAGATTTTATTTATAGAAGCCGGATAACTGCACTTTTATTTGTATGAGATAGAATGAGGGTTCTCAGATTTGATTACCAGTGTAATGAGATTTGTATAATTTTTATGGTTATGTTGTGATCATATAGACATTTAGATTTAGTCACCGGGAAGTGACATTTAATTTATAGAGATGTGATTTAATATTATTTTTATATGAGAATTATGGATAAATATAGATGTTCTAGTTGAATATTTGTTTGATTTTGATCGTGATTTAGGTTTTTATTTTCTTTTAATTAATTTCAGTATTCTTATTGCATTTGACCTGAATTACGAGATTAGAGGCGTGACAGAATAGACTCAGAACGATAGATTGCAAATATTTTGAGACTTAGCTAGCTAGTGATCCTTACTTATTTCGTTGTATTTTGTGGCTTTCAAGCATTATCATTAAATTTAGTTTACTTCATAGTAATAGTTCTTTAGTAATATATACACACACATATAAATATTCTTATTTATCATAGAAAATAAAATGTAAACCATTTTGATTATAGAATATGAAATTAAAACAATTTAATTCTTTAAATAAAAAGTTACCAGAAAATGATTTAATTCTTTAAATAAAAAGTTACCTGACCATGTCAGTGCACAATAACATCAGCCACAGACACGTGTGCGTGCCAACCAGACGCGATAGTCATGTGAGAGGACGGCGGTGCACCTTTTCCGTTCTTTCTTCAATTCGTCCGATGCAGAGTGGTTATCCGATCGCTAAAATACCTTGAAAAGGAGGGCGTTAGCATAACATAATATTCATTTGAGAATGTTTAATTTTAATTTAATAGTTTAAATATATTTATATTATTTTAATTAAAAAAATAAATATATTTAAATTATTAAATTTTAATATAATGATTCCAATTACAAGTCACAGAGCTAATATAATATTATTATGTCAACATTTTTAAATTTAAATATCAAAGTATTCAAAAAGAAAATAAATTGGCAATTGTGACCTACTATATTACGTAATTAATTATTTGAATTAATTTAAAAATGATGTAACTGATTAATTATATTAAAATATTTAATAATAACATGACCCATTAATTATACTAAAAACACGATTTGCGTAATAACTAAACATGTTATGTAACTTGATTAACGTAATAAATATGTAATTCAAAAATACACGGCTTTTTTTTAATACATTTAGAATTTTAATTTGAAGAATGCACGAATCTAATCAATTATACATCTTAAATAAGTTGATTCAAAGTTTTTAAAATAAAAATACAACTTTAAGAATTAAAGTTACATTTTTAATTTTTAAATTAT
The DNA here is from genome assembly GCA_019916065.1 of Vitellaria paradoxa. NCBI lineage: Eukaryota > Viridiplantae > Streptophyta > Magnoliopsida > Ericales > Sapotaceae > Vitellaria > Vitellaria paradoxa. Next base: position 21,017,089 of record CM034233.1, on the reverse strand, counting down.
TTAATTGATGAAAATGTTCTAACCTTAACATGAAACGAAATCTCATATAAACTTAAGAGCGCAAACTCAAATTTAGATTATTAAAGTTATAATAGAACTTCGGATCCCTCATCCCTCATTTTGACATGCATGAAGCCAACTACTTATAATTGTGTCAAACATTAATTGACCTGAACTCATTTACATTCAATCCTAATTCAAATTTGTTCGAATTGAGTTCATTTGTCGTGGTGAAAATTGTTACTTCTAATTATATTACACACTCAATTTAATAATCATATTTAGTTATTATTATATGTTGACATTTTAAAATTTGATAAACCAACATATTTAATTTATTTAAAAATCATGATCATATCACTTTCGTATTAATACTTTTGTGTCACTTAAAATTTTTTTTTTTTCCTTAATAGTATCGGGTCGTGTTATCTTCTCTCGAATTCAATATTAATTATCTCCATGCATGCTCGGGTCATGTTATCTTCTCTCGAATTCAATATTAATTATCTCCATGCATGCTTGCATATGGACTCGATTCATTGCATTATCTCCATGCATGCTTGCATATGGACTCGATTCATTGCATTAAGGTCATACAGTGCCATTTATATATACAGAGTAAATATTTGATAGTAATTTAATTTAATTACTTAATTTTGAAGCCTTATCATATTAATTCAATAATGGCTTTTTTTTTTTTAATTTTAAACTCTCAGATGGCAGTTGAATTTGACTTTTACAGATACAACTGTAATCTTTTAATTTGATGATAATATGCGTGCAACCCGCTCCTATTCGATTTCTATCTGTTCTTAATTGTCAGCATATTTATAAATAGTTGACGTTTAAAATTATACAATATATGTACTATATATTAATTTTTCAAGTACACATCATGTGTGACCACTCCGCTTGAATACTTTTAATTTAAAAGGTAGTAATTATAAAAAAAAAAATCATAAACTAGAGACTTATATTTAGTTAAATAATGGTAGAATAATTCTGTATAAATAAAATTAAAAAAAAATAAAATGACTAATCAAATTACAAATTCATCATTTCAAAACAAAAATTTATTTAAATGTATTTTCATTATAAAAAATACTACCGTCATATATTATTTTAGAATATAGTTCTTTAATTTAAAAAATTAACGATGATTGAGATAGGGTAAGGACTTTTAGAGGATCATCCACCTTAATATAGCTTCCACTCATTTAATACGTTATAGTTTATACATGTTGAATATTATACATATGTTTACTTCCTTCCTTTGCTCAAATAATGTGGCTCAAGCACGTTTAATCTGGAATTCCAATAAGATTTAGTGCCATTGCGTCTTTAAAATATATTGTACTTTATAAACGTTGAATATTACATGTATGTTATTTTTTTTCTCTACTCAACATCAGAAAACATTACTTGTTTGTTCTCCCTCTATTTCACAATTTTGCAGGTAGAGTCTGTCGCAATTGTTAATAAAATGATAATACTTAGTTAAGATACTTTGGGGTCATTTGGTTTGTTTTTTTTATTATCTATTTTCTATTTTGATCTCATTTTTCATTTTGTGCTTTTAAAAATAGGAAAAATAACTCAAAATTCATTTGGTTACTTGCGTTTTCCAAAATTTGTTTTCGAAAATTAAAATGAGTTTACACATGAAATAAAAAATAATAAAAAGTCGTTTTGAGAGTTTTTAATAAAAAATAAGGAAAATATCAAAACAAGGAAAGTAAAATATTTTCTATTTCTTCATTTTGAGATTTTTAATACATAAAACAAAAACAGAAAATATAAAATATAAAAGTAAACTAAATACCGCCTTAATTTTTATTAAACTGAGAATAAAGCACATATAGAAGTAGAGCATTGTGACGTGGCACCTTTCATTCCAACTTTGAGGATAGGCAGAATTTTAGCAATTAACATTTGGAGCGGTAATTATTGTATAAATATCTTAAAATTTAATGTTGTCCCCATGGGTTCTTTTTGCCTATCTTACCCTTATAAACTTTGTATTTACAAATCAATTCAACATTACCCTTTAAAGATCTATGAACACATTATTTTATTTTTTATTTTATTTCCTAGTATTTTGTGTAACTTTCATTGTTTTTGTTACGAAACGTAATTTTTTTCAGAGTTGCTTTTATGGAATGACTTCTTGTGAGGCACCTCCTATTTCAATCAGTAGAAATTACACCAAGCAATCCTTTAATTTTTACCATACAAAGAAGAAGACGTGTATACATTGATATTCTAATTTATGCCTACTCTTTCAATACATATCAATTCCATATAGAATAAATTACGTACTCACACTTAATAACATACTTGATTTTTATCAAATTGAGAATAAAGCAAATATGGAAGGAGATTGTTGTGATGTGGCACGTTTCATTCTAACTTTGAGAATAGGTAGAACTTCAGCAATTAACATTTGCAGCGGATAAAACAATTGTAAGTCATTTGTTTTTAATTATATATATAGGAGGCATTTTGAGTTTTGAAAAAATTAAAAAAAAATAAAAATTAATGTTGAAATGATGTAAAAGTGACGATGATAAGATTTGAGAGAAAAAAGTTAAAAATTTTTTGAGATTTTTTTTGAATTTTTTTAAAAAAATTTAAAACTCCAAACGGAGCCATAATTATGGATAAAACAATAGTACTATGATATGATATCAGGAAATGCAATAAGAAAGTAAGGTTACAAATTTATAACTAAAGTGACACGTAAACAGATGAAACTTTACTAATTACCATCCACTTTAGTGATACGAGGAACTCATGTTTTGAATTTGGACTATTAAACCATTGATATGTTAAAATAAATTTAAGCAATTGTATGTAAATTTGAAATATTAATTACATAAAAAAATAATAAAATATACGGAAACGTATCGAATTGTGATTGTTTCATCTTTAACTTTAAAAGATTAAAAATATTAGGAGTTAGACTTTCCCTTTATTACAATCAATATATGACGGCTATTATTAGTAACAACTGTTTGTATACTGTGAAGAGAGGGGACCTAACTAATATATAGAAGGTAAACTCTGGTCTCATTAGGTCCTCCCATAAAAGACCTACAATGGGCTCAACAACTGGCTCACATTAACTGTCTAACCTCATTATTTTTATTAAGTGCACACAGGGTCAACAACATAGATCACAACAAAATAGACCTTATCATGTACTCCTCATCTTCAACTTGATTCTAACCTATTTTTTAATAAAATAATAATTTAATTAATATATGCTCAAAATTTAAAAAATTCTAACATGATATGCCAATTTGGTTGTGTTTGTCAATTGAAGAAGTTTTGTAGTTTCTTTGATTAATAGAGGGCTCGTTTGGAGCCACAAAAAAACCAAAAAATTTCAAAAAATTTTAAAAGTTTTCAAATCCCTCCAATCACATTTTGCCACCTATCATTTTTACATCACATCAATCCCATTCATTGATTTTTTTTTTTAATTTTTTTTGGGACTCCAAACGCACCCAGAGATTCTTACTTTTTTTTATAACCTCCATTCGTCAGCAAGCTATCTTGTTTTTGTTTTTGTTTTTGTTTTATATGATTTTTTATTTTATAAATTTTAAACATTTATTTACATTTAAAAATATTAAAAATATTTAAAAATAAAAAATTCACGTACGTATAGGAAAAAAGAAAACAAAATGAAAACTTATTTGAAAAAAGTTGATTTTCTCATTGATACATAGATTTTCATAGTTTTAAGCCTTTAATATGGTTAAAAGTTACCAAATAAAAAAATTATATTTTAGTTAAACAGACTATATATATAAGAAAAAAAAAACTAACTTTACTTTTTATTTATAAACAAAAAGTTGGTGCTGCCAAATCGATTTACATATTATGTTAATTTTTTTTTTAAATTTCAAATATAGTGTAATATGTCATAATATACTATTAATACATGAAGAACAAATTAATTTGATATCTCCTAGAATTTGAAGCACAATTACAATTTTTAATGCCTAAATGGCCTTTAATTTCTCACATTTTCTTGTATATAATTTATAATAACTAATAAGTAAGTAGTGGGACTATATTCATTCCCTCTTTTAAATATTAGAATTACTGTAAATTTGATTAAGATTAATATGATCAAACTAAACAAGTAGAGAAGTGTAGAACTGAAAGCCATTAAGGAAAGAAGGCAACTTCCAGTGATAGTAAGGATTCTGATATGTTTGTTGAAAAACTTCCACATTACTCAATGAAATTCAGAAAATTTGTCAAGAAGATAGATGAAAAGCAAGGGAAATGTAAGAAGTTTGAGAAATCCTATACTAAGAATTCCCCAAAGAAAAATAAGAATCATTCCAAATTCATAGAAGTTAAATGCTAAGAGCGTTAAGAGTTTTGGATATATTGTTTAGGATTGTACTAATAAGAAAGGAAAGAAGAAAGTTTTTAATGTGACAATTGATAATTAGACGATAAACTTTGAACATTTCTATTCATTTGTAGATTATCCTAAAAACCATGTTGTCTTTTTGGCCTTCTTTGTGGTTGATGATGAATCTACTTCTATTTCAGAAGATTGAACAAATGATAAGGATGAATTGGATAATACATTAGATAGTAAAGATCTCGATTTGTCTTGGTTTATTTAGATGGATTCATGAGTTTGAGTTACAATCAAGGGTGGAATCAATTAAATATTGTCTTGTGAAAAGATGAGAATATTTTTATAGTAAAATTATTAAGAATAATTATGATAATATAATAAAATTTGCAAAAATAATTTTTTAAAAATTAAAATTATTTTAATAATATTAATAATTTTAGCAATAAATTGACTTTGTATATGTACACTACATGAGAAATGACAATTTCAAGTGAACATCGGAACAAATTAGCAAAATTAAGTAGATTAATGAAATTAAATAGAGTGGTACAAAAATAGTAGTAAATAATAAAAAATTTTTGTTTTTTAATGGGATCGGGTGTTCCAACAACACAATCTGTTTTGCCTATGGTTAAAATTGCTAGCTTTATTAAAAATAAACTTGAAATTGAACTATTTTTATTAATTGAAAAATTAAACCAAGAATAGTTGAAAATAGTAAATTGGGAGAAGTAGTAAAAAATTATTGATTTAAAATTCTTTTAATTATAATTCAATGGTTCTTGAAGAGCCTATGGAAATGCGATAGAGTATGAATCATTGCATGTTAAATGATGGTTACTTCACATACATTTTGATGACATAAAAAATGATCTCATATCAGAAAGAAGTTGATAACTGTGGTAACTTATAAACACGACTCATCTCTTCTTGGTACGACGCATTTTAAAGTTGTGCGTGAGAGTGCCTATAGGAGAGTGCACCAAGTAGACATTATCTGTTAAAAGGGCCTACGGTGTGCGGATGAAAATAGACTACCATCAATTTGGCGTCGTCTGTGAGAATCGAAGGGGCATGAACTTGTCGTTCTTATTCTCTCAGTTCTCGATTGGGGGCACTAATGACACAAAAAATGAAACCACATCGGAAAGGAGTCAAGGACTTGGATCACTTATAAACGTCTAGCTCCTCTCTTTTTAGTACGACGTGTTTTAAAGTTGTTCGTGAGAGTGCCTATGGTGTGTGGAAAAAAATGGACCATCATCAGTTTAAATAATCCCACGTTGGAAAGCAATTGAGTACTATGATAGCTTATAAAAGGCCTCTAGCTCTCCCCTTGGTACGATATGTTTTATAATTATGCGTGAGAGCGCCTATAGGAGAGTACACAAAGTGGATAATATTTGTCAGGATAGCCAACGGTGTGTGGACAAAAATGAGTCATTATTAGTGTGCCTATAGGATAGTACACAAAGCAGATAATATCTGTCAGGAGGGTTAATAGTGTATGGACAAAATGGGCCATCATTAGCTAGCGCTGTTTGTGGGAACGTAGGGGTCATGTGCTCGTCATTCCTAGTCTCTCAATTCTTGACTAGGGGGCACTGATAACACTAAAAATGATCTCACATTGGAAAAGAGTCGAGAACTGTAGTAATTTATAAAACGCCTCTAACTCTCCCTCTAGTATGACGCGTTTTAAAGTCAGAAGAGTGCATAAAACGAACAATATCTAGCAAGAGGACTTACAGTGTGTGGACGAAAATTGGTCATTAGTAGCTGGTGCCATCTGTGGGAACGTAGGGGACGTGTGCTCGCCATTCCTAATCCATCAATTCTCGACTAGGGGCACTGATGACACTAAAAATGATTCTACATCGGAAAAGAGTCAAGAATTATGGTAACTTATAAAGCTCTTACCCACCTCTGGTTTGTCTAGTGGAGCGGGAGTCAAGCCTGAGGTTTGGGTGATATACCTAGGTCGCAGGTTCGATTCTCACCTGGAGCAGCCAGGATTTAAGTGGGGGGCCGTGGCGGTAGGTTGTTATGATAGTTCTCCTGAGGGTTTGTAACTCAGTGGGTAAAACCACTGGACAATTTCTCCCGTTATAAAAAAAAAAAGAAAAAAAACTTACAAAGCTCGTGTGCCTCTCTCCCTGGTACGACGTGTTTTAAAATCGTGTATGAGAGTGTTTATAGGAAAGTGCACAAAACGGACAATATCTGTCAGGCGAGCCTATGCTATATGGACAAAATTGAGTCATCATCACATTTGAATGAATTTCTTTGACACGGACCTTTAATTTTATTTTTATAATTTTCTTGTTTTTGACACGTAGTGTGTGATATTTAAGGTACATATAAATGTGGAAAAATAGATTAAGATATTTCAGTGAATATGTTCATTATTTTCACATTTTCGATTTATAATTTAGAGCTAGTTATAGTTACATGAGTCTTTATTTTGTTTGTCTTGTATATTAGTTACGTTTTATTTTCTTATTATTTTTTTTTTGGCGTTGTTTATTTTGTCTTTCATTATCATTTCTAGTTTATCTCTAAAATAGGGGTAGAGAAATGAAAAAATTTATCAAAAAAGAAAAAAAAAATGGAGTGAATGAAAATAGTACAGACAATAAGAAGAGGGCACGAAGGTAATATGAAATTTACCAGAACTGGAGAAACAGAAATAAAGAGAATTTGTTGCCTCCAACCTAGAATAATAAAAATGAATGTCCTAAACTTTTTCTTTGTCCCTTTTTTTATTTTTTTTTTCGACAGCATTGTGTCAACAGCTAAACTCTTATGTTAATTTACCACAACCAAGCCGCCATCTGCATTGCACCCAATGATGTTCATCTTCAAAGAGCCAATATGCATAAGTTACGAAACCCAAGAAATGCTTAATTGAATTCTTCAGTGGGAAGGATGAACATGCAAAATTTTGACCCCAACAAAAATAATTAATAGAATAAACATAAAATAGTAATTAATTGTATATACATATATACATATATATATATATATATATTATAAACAGCTCATCTCAGTTCTAATTCATTTGTCATCTGTCAATTTGATTTGATCAATTTCTAGAACGCTGACACCAACACCAATTATATCTGACACCGCTTTTGCCCTGCTCAGCTCTTGCCTCACATCCCAACCCACGGCCACCGCCACCACCGCCACTCTCCTCCGCCACCAAACAAAAACCTCTGCTTTGACTCTTTTTGTCAGACTTGCCGGCAGACACTACTAAAGAATGAAGCTGCTTGCTCGGGATTGATGTCCACCTTTCGGATGCTCTGTTCCTGTTTCAGACCCACAATCAACGTTGAGAACTTCAATCTTTAATATTAACGACGACGTCGGCTCCGCAACGGAGAATAGGGGTTGGGCGGGTGAGATTGCCGCCGCACGCGGCGGAGATTTTCTTAGGGTCCAAGGAAGATTTTTTTGGTGCACGCGGCGGAGCAGAGGGAGCGAAGAAACGGAAAGTTTCACAGGTCAGAAGTGAGTGGATGAATGAATGAATTAGCAAGAGAGAGAGAGAGAGAGAGAGAGAGAGGTGATATTTAATATATTGGAACTGCCTATTTATTAGGGCTCTTCCATGGTTGTGGTTTTCCTCTTCTATTCATGTATTAATTACAGATGCATACACATACATATATACATATAGAGAGAGAGTATTAATTTTTAGAGAGAGAAACAGAGAGCGACAGTTGACCATTTGAAGTGGTAGGATTGGATTATTGCGTTCCCTCTGGACTCTTCTTCCATTTCATCCCTGTATTTTTTCTCTATCTAAACCTTCTTCTCTATCTCTATCTACAGAGCAAATAAAACGGTAATTTTATTTATTTATTTATTTTTTATTTTCTTTCATGTTCTCGCCGGCTGAGTGTTGATTTTTCCTTTGTTTATCACTTTTGATTACTCTTTCTTCGTCGCCCCACAACCGGCTAAGGTTGTGTCTCTTCCCTGTGTATATATACATATATCCGTATCTCTCTCTGATATTCGGATCGTGAGATTAATCTTCTGGTAGTGTTATCTACCGATCTTTGTCTTTCTGCATCAAGGCTTTTTTGTGCGTTTTGAATGGTTTGATCTCCGTTTTTCTGAAATTTTCATTATTTTTTGTGCCCATTAACATTTGTCTATTATAAAAACTGTTTTTTCAATTTCTTCATTTGCAGGAAAATCAAAGTTGATTTTGCTTCCGAAGCAAGGAGAATTGGAGAAGAGGGTTAGTACTGTTTGCTGATTTAACAGGTAATGTAAATTATTATTATTTTTTTTATTTTGTTAGGATACTCATTTCACAGTCACTTCTTTATTTGTTTTTTTTTTGGGTATTTTTTAGCCTTTGAGAGTTGCAATGATGTGTTGTTGTTGGGATCTTCTGATTAATTTTATCAGATATTATAAATTTTACTTTTTATCAATTTTACATGTGAGGGTGTTGTGGGGGCCTGTTTGAGAGTAAAACCCTAGATTAGAAAAAGACTAATTAGATCTAGAGAGAGCTAAATGACAAAAGGAAGGTGGTAGGATTGATGCAAAAGAATACCACTTAGGTTTTTGATTCAAAAAGTTGTGCATTCTTTTCTTAGTGGCTGTTTTGGGATGTTTGACTTCTTCATATTGCCTTTTTGTTTTTCTACGGCCAAAATGAAAATTTTTCATACGTGTATGTCAAAAATATTGATTGATTAATTTGTATCCATTATTGATTTATTACTGTCTCCCCTGTTTGTATTGTTCAGGCATATTTAGTTTGGTCAGTTGATAGATACCCTGTGCGACTATTGATAATGATCTCCTGTGTTGAGAGTGGCCATAGCATATTGTTTCACATTGCTATTATATTGTTACTTGAAAGGGCTGTCAAGTAAAGTGGCCTTGGGCTAACAGTCTTTTATATAATGAAAGTGAATCAAGTGATTAGCAGACTACAAGCCTTACTTGAGTTGTTCTGTTACTCTGGAGTAATTTTTAATAATTTGTGATGGATGTTCATATGTGACAGGATTTCCGCTGTAGTCCTTGTTTCTGGCTCGTATTCCATTTTTTGGGTTTCGATTCATGTTGTTCAACCAAACAAAAGTTGTGTGGCCCGATTGGAGATGTTTTTTAATATTAGATTTAATGTAATTCTGGTAATTGTTTTGTGCTAGGGTTACCTTATTGTACTTTTCATATTTGTTAGTAAATTTCTCTACTGCTTTCATCTGTGGACGTAGGCTTTCAAATCGAATTACGTAATTCTTTGTGTTGTTTTTGTGTGTCTTTCGTTTTTTGCATAACAGCCCTAGTAATCAAATTGTGAAACAGTAGGGCAGTGGAACAGTTTTTGTTGATCTCATCTAGATGATATGGTCTGAGGCTTCCATGTCCTTATTGTATTTAATCAGTGGTTGTGAGAGTAAGCCTTGACACTTTTGCTACCTGGAAGTCGCTGGTTCAATATCTAGAAATGTATATTGCCCCTCTCCAAACTCTGCATAGACAAGAGCCTCATACATCGGGCTACACTTTTACACTTTAGGGGGGTGGGGGGAGGGAATCGATTGGGAGAGTTTACCAAAATGCTACTACAACCATATTTACTCCATCAGAGAATGAAGAGAAATGTTCCCATCCTTAAGAGACCATGGAGGCTAGTATTAATATCCACCCACTTTAGATATCAATATTCAAATCCATTTTTTATGGTTGTCGACAGATTCTTCTTTTTTCTTTTTTAACTATAGATTTTTGAATGGTTGAGCCTAATATTTTTAAATTGGTATTTAGTTGGGGTAGTTTTGTGTTTGGTATTCATGGCTTGTTTCCATGAGCTTAAATTTTACCAATTCCTTTTTCGAAGGGGGGGATTCAATACCGATACGGTCTGTTCTTCCTTTTGTTAACAACAGTTTGCATGATGTTTTAAATTTACTTATTTTCTTAAAATTTTTTGTTCATATTGGTAGGCGTGCTCCTTGTGTTGGTAAAATTCACAAAGCAGTGGATGTTTGCTTTGCAGCTGTTACGGATTCTCCAAACCCTCCCACCTGATGTAAACTATGAAACCTGGTAATGCCACAATTGATTTACTTGAAATCCTGCTCCTTTTGGCAATTTATGCATTCATATCGATTCTAAGATACGGAAAGGCATATTCTTTTTACTTGTGCCATAGTTCTTAATGCAATTTGTTGTATGCAAGGAACTAACGTACCTTTTTTGATAGTTTATTTTATATGGACTCTTTTAGATGTATGATATATTTGTATTAGATACTTGACACTTGGGGAATGGTATGGTGTATGTGTCAAATATATAATTAGATATCCATACAAATATATGTAGCAATTTAATTTTAGCATATAATTAGGCATAAAGCTAATATTTTATGTATGAAATACTATAATGTTACATTGTACATAACATGAATTTTTTTTAGTGTCCCTGTATTCTTGACTAAGGCTATGTTTGGATCAAGTAGTTTTCAAGGGAAAAAGAAAGGGACAGGAATTCAAAACCAGTTTTCATGTCTTGGTTTATGATGCAAACAGAAAGAAAAAAGTTTGAGATTTGAGAAATTAAAAATAATTAAACTAAAAAATTAATTTATTGATGTTTTACTATTTATATTTTTAATATATTCAAGTATAAAATCATGATTTGGTATTTTATATTTCCTTTCTCTTTTCCGTCCCATTTTCCCTATCCTTTTCTTTTCTCTCTCCAAATCCTCACTCCAGAAACACCCTAAGAGAATTAACGAATCTGATTTTTAGAGACTTAGACATAGATGATATTTAGACAAGCTTCTATACGAGACTCCTCCATTTTATTTTATTTTTTCTGTCACCACTTCCGGTGTGCAGTCATAACTTGATTTCTGAATAAATAGTTCATTTCTTTTAGTTAATTTTTAAATAGAAAGTTACTGAACATGAATGTGGGAAGTCTTTCAGATGGATCAAAGGAGGTGGATGTCTTTATTGTTGCCATTTTCTCTGTTCATTTGTCATCATGTCACATAAATAAGCTATATGAATGCTTTTCAAATTTCCATGTATATTGGAATTCAACTTTTTTTAGATTTCAAGAGAGCACAAATTGGATTGCTTTTATTTTCTTGAAGATTTCAAATATTTGCGAGCATTGAAAATTTAGCTGTACATGCAGATAATGATCCTCTGTTTTGTCATTCAACTCTTGCCTGTAAGCATGATTCTAAACCATTTGAATACAACAACAGTGCTTTTGACGCAGCCAAGCTAGATGCAACCATGAAGGAAAATCCAAACGGGGCCTTAAGTGATCTAAATAGCTGTGAGAATGATGCAACTGAGATTGCATCTGCGATCGACAATGAAGGTGGATTTTATAAGACTATTGAACTTCAATGTACTATGGTTGGGGAAGATTCTACCAATAGCAATGAAAAAGAAGTCAGAGGTTATGTTCCCCAATGTACTATTGCTTCTAGCAAAATGGAATTGTTTGATTGGGACAGGGGTTCGTGTACTGAGAAGGATGGCGACCTTAATGAACTCAGAGAGACTGTTGGCCTAGATAGCATTCCTTCCCCGAAAATGGAATTGTTTGAGAGGGAGAGGGATTTATGCACTGACAAGGATGTCAAGTTGGTAGTTTGTTGTAAAGATAATACTTGTCATGTTGTCAAGGATATTTGCATTGATGAGGGAGTGCCTTCCAAGGACAAGAATTTGATTGAAAGCAGTGACGGTAAGGGTCTCTGCACCATCCTTCCCTCTGATGGAAATCAAAACAGTGGTATAACAGAAGGAGAGGAAATTGAGTTGCTTGATACCAGTGGGTCAAAGTCTTCATCAGAAAATGATTATCATGAGGTTGAAGCTTATGAATGTGGGAACAAAGAAAAAGTGGAAATTGAATTGGTTGTTTCAGACGAACTGAAAGCTCGATCAGAATATGATTTTGATGATGATATTGATAACAATTGTGGATCCAACGTTCCAAGTCGAACGGGTGAAGCAAATCATAATGCAATTGGCAAGATAGTGGATGATGTCTCAAGGGAGAAATTCGTAACGAATAGTATGCCTTCATCTGGAAAGTTGAGTAAACAGCAATCTCTTAAATCACTCTTCGAATCTCCTGATTGTGACAGCAATGACGTTGAACAACAGCCTCCTCAGGTTTGTACCTGCTAGCGCAAATCCGTCTATGCATGAGATAGTGTGTTTACTAAGGCAACTCCAAAACTGAGTTTGCCCTAGGATGGTGGTGTAGCCTCCCTGCAAATGAATTTTCTTGCCTTACTGGAATTCAGATACCTTTTATTATTATTATTATTATTATTTTTTCTGATATTATTTCTAGCATCTTAAATTTGGCTTCTGACCTGTGCGATCCAATGCACCACTCTTAAAAAATATTGCAGAATTATTGTGTGTTCTTCCTAAAAAATTATTAATTTGATTAGTAGTAGTTGTCTTAATTTCTTAGAGATTGTAGTCGTCTGAATTGCAGATTCCACTCTCTAACCCAGAATGCAAAAGCCCTGATGTGGTTTCAGTAGCTGAAGAATCAAACAAGAGCAACCTTGTAAACAAATTGACTTACAATAGCAAGGTGGAGAGTGCAACGATCACATTCGATTTCAACTCATCTAAACCTGGACCTAGCAGTAACAGAGACGAGAGCCCCGGGAATGCTGCCCCTGAAAAAGCCTTAAAGATTGACAGTGAGCCCAGACATAAGAATGGCGGCGTTTCTGATAGCATGGCAGTTTTAAGCGAAGTGCATCGTGGTCAAGGCGAGTCAAGTTTCTCGATGGCAGGCCCCGTGTCTGGAGGTCTAATAACTTACTCGGGTTCAATTCCAAATTCTGGCAGTATCTCGCTTCGATCAGATAGCAGCACAACCAGTACCCGATCCTTTGCCTTCCCTGTGTAAAACTTCTATCAAACCTGTTTTTCTTTTTGTAGTTACTTCTCTCCATATCCGCAAACATGACCAGAACTGACAAACACTGATAAAATAGCCTTTTTTCTGTTTGCAGATTACCGTCTGAATGGAACTGCAGTCCAGTGAGAATGGCGAAAGCTGATCGAAGGCACTATCAGAGGCGCAGGGGATGGAGGCATGGCCTACTTTGCTGTAGATTCTAATTGATTCTATTTCTCTTCATAGATATTCTAGAGATTAAAATTATATACACCGTCAAAGTTTTACAATTATGGTCCATTTTAGTATATAAGTAAATATACACCCCCACCCCGTCCTTTCGTTTCACCCCTGGAGTGTCTTGTGCAGTTGGATCACAATGTCATGCTTTTGGTTGTATGGTTTGAAGCATGCAGATTCAGACGTTAATGGTGTCTTCATTTTTTGTTTCCATAATTTTTTTTTTCCCATTTTGATTTACTTGCATGAAAATCACTTATGTTTTTTTATTTCAAAATTTGACAATCATTTATACTTAAAAGGTGGATGAATTTTCAGCCTTGTGCCCAATAATGGATTGATGTCCAATGAACGTTACAACGCTACCTTCTCTATGCCTAATGGTAATGCCGTGGGCATTTCATATTTTGGAGGAGCAAGATGACTTTCCGGCCTAATTTTGTTGGTAAGAGTTTGTATGCCTGATTCTACCCTTTGATTTTGGTGAAGTGAAGAAAACGTACCTGTTGAGGGAGAAGATGGGCTATTAATATAAAATGCTCTAAAATCTTATTTTAACCAAGTTTTTTTAGGATTCCAACCAAAACAAAAAAAAACAAAAAAGAAAAAAATTCTTTTAAGAAATTTCTCACTTGAAATAAAACGCTATTCAAAGAGCGTTTTTATTAATAATATTTAGATAAACATTTGTATCTCTCTAAATATTGTGCCCAAAAGCAGCCAAAAAAAAAACAGCTAAGTAGGGTGTTTAGGAAATGAAAAAAAAAATTTTCCTTTAATTTTAATTATTATTAATTATTAATCAACAATCGTTAACAATAATTACAATTAATTGATTGAATATAATTAATTTTAAATTAAAGTGTGATGTGAACTATCAATACGAAGTGCTGATGTGGCACGAGGAAAAAAAAAGGAAGTAAAAAATAATGTTTTTAGAGAGTTTTTAGGCTTAAAATATATAGAAAATTGTGTTTAAGTTATACTTTGCAATCTTTTAAGTTTATTAGTCACTCCAAAAAAAAAATATTATTTTTAAGTTATATTTGTGTAAAAAGTTTTGTGATTAGGTCACACTTTTGAGTAGGTCCCACGAGTTTGTTTTAAATGTAGTTTTTAATATATCAATAATACCCTTTATTTCTATAATTAAGTTACACAAGTTATTTCCAGGAATCACGTGAAGATATGATTCGCCGATAATCACACTTCTTCCGTTTTTTTTTTCCTTCTTTATTTTCAGTTTCATTATTTACAGTTTTAGTCGTGAAGATATGAAAAAGATTGAACTTATGTGGTCTATCTTCTTCATGGATTGATTTTGCTGATCAGCATTTTGAGCTATCTTCAAAATAGTACCGGTACTGTTTCAAAAAATATGATGATGTTAGCTTGTATAGTTGGTTTGTGTTATGTGTCGATTGATATTTTTTATGGCAATACGAAAACAGTACCATGAATTATAAGCAGATGACGAGTTTTAAGGACAAGAGAAATCCATGGGGCCGATCGGCGTTTTGAGCTATGTTTAAAACAGTACCGGTACTGTTTCAAAAAATATGATGATGTTGACTCGTATGGTTGGTTTGTGTTATGTATCGATTGATGTTTTTTATAGCAATATGAAAACAACACCATGAATTATAAGCAAATGACGAGTTTTAAGAGCAAGAGAAATCCATGGGGCTGATCGGCGTTTTGAATTATCTTCAAAATAGTACCGGTACTGTTTCAAAAAATATAATGATATTGGCTCGTATGGTTAGTTTGTGTTATATATCGATTGATATTTTTTATGGTAATATAAAAACAGTACTCGTACAAAACAATACCATGAATTATAAGCAGATGATGAGTTTTTATAGTAAAAGAAATTCATGGGGCCGATTGGCATTTTGAGCTATTTCAAAATAGTATAGGTACTGTTTCAAAAAATATGATGATGTTGGCTCATATGGTTGGTTTGTGTTATGTATCGATTGATGTTTTTTATGGTAGTATGAAAACAGTACCGGTACTATTTTCTTGTTTTCAAAACAGTATCATGAATTATAAGTAGATGACGAGTTTTCAGGGCAAGAGAAATCTATGAGGTCGATCAGCATTTTGAGCTATCTTCAAAACAGTACCGGTACTATTTTAAAATCAGAAAAAATAAAGATACTTAGGAATGATGATCGATTTAGGTTTTTTCCAAATAGTTTTGATTTTGTTCCAAAAATTGATTTTGCTTGTTTTGTAAAAAAGATAGAAAGTCGCGAAAGTTATAAGTAAGGTGTGCACTATTTTAAGATAAAACTGACAGTTTTGAAATGTAGTGACAAATGCGTACTGTCCTTTTTTGTCTTTTTTTTGCAAGTGTGACTTATTCATAAATAAGTTTTTTTGGTATAACTAAAATCCTTATAAGTCCACAAATAGTGACCAGCCTCCAAAAACCCCTAAAATATAAGCCCAACCCATCAACGTGACCAAAATTGCTAAAGTTAAATGGGTTAGGTGCAATTGTTTTGGCAAATGGTCTGTTATTGGGCTAGATTTGAAAACACTCACTTTTTAACGGGTTTAAATGGGGACCTAAATTAAAATTATTTTTTATATTTATTATATTTTTCTAATGTCTAATTTGGCTCGAAGAAATTAAAATTATTTTTTATATTTATGATAATTTTCTAATGTCTAATTTGATACGAAGAAAATGTTAAAAAAAATTACCATTTTACATTTAAATACATTATTGACCTAGATTTGTACTGTGACTTCCCAAAAATCTAATTTGGGCATTTTTAATCGATATAGCAACTTTCAGTTTGACTCGAATTTGGATTGTAAAATTACCTTTTTTACCCCTGGACATAATCATTTTACTTTTAGGTTTATTTTTAGCTTATATTTACATTATAGCATCCAAAAGATTTAGAAATATTTATTAGCAAATTTCTTATAAGTTTAGTAAAAATTGAATTAATTCAAACTCCTATTGTAAAACGATTTATTTTACTCTACTCTATTTTCGACCAAAATTCATATTCTAGGCATCCCAAAAAGTATAAAAATAATACTTAGTAAGTTTCATATTAGATTCGCAAATTTCAGGCTGAATGGAACTTAGACTATAAATAATTGTTTTATCTTTGACTTGTTTTGGTTAGAATTTGTATTCTCAACTTCTTAAAAGATTAAAAAATATCGATCATGATTTGAACTCAGACCATAAAGTAAAATTTTTATCCCTGGGCTTGATTTTTGTTTAGATTAAATTCTTGGCTACTCGAAAGACAAAAAAGTATATATTCATTGAAATATTTTTAATAACTAAGCGAATTTGACCCAATTCAAGTACGGGCTGAGAAATTACCATTTAACTTCATCTCATTTTTAGCCTCCATTTACATTTTGTGCTTTCTTAAAAATTGATAAATATTACTTGACATTTTTCTTATTAACTAAATAAATTTTAGTATAATTCAAATTAGGATTTGGGTTGAGCAATGACCATTTTGCTTATAGGACTAATGCATTCTAGGTTTTGTAAAAAATTGAGAAATATTTCTTAATTTTTACCAACATAGCAATTTTTGGATTGGTTTGACCTTGGACAAAAAGGTACCATTTTACCTCGAACTTCATTTTCAACTGAAATTCATAATATGAATATCTTAAATAGTTAAGAAATATTTCTTAATATGTTTTTTAGTAATTAATCAAGTTTAGAGTCAAGTCAAATTTGAACAAAAAATAACCACTTTACCCATGATTTTTAAAAAAATTAATACAATTTTACATTATTTTTAAATATTATATTCTCTTATAATAAAAAATGTGTTGAGTTATTATATTGACCAAAAGAACCCCCCAAAAAAATGTTGAAGATATAGCTAAATTAGTTAGTTTTGGATATGAATGTACACGTGACCTACCTAAATATAACTCATAATTTAGAAAGATTGGACAGTGACAACTATCCAACCATGAGGTGACTGTTACTTACGGTCTCTGGAAATACTAAATTTGCTTTCTACGGACCACCGTTTCTTATGGTCCCGAAAATACTAAATTTGCAGGGAGACAATAAACTAATGAAGGCTTAAATTAGGACATCAAAATTTATTAAAATTTATTAATTTTAAGTAATTATTTATATTTTTTAATTAAATTTTTTTATATATCACTTTCAAGTCACGTATTTTTATTTTTGTTATATTTTTGACCAATTTTTTATCAATCAAACACACCTAAAATAACAACTTGGTTAATGTGTATTTTAAGAATATCGAATGATCAACAAAAAATACCATGTTATAATTTTTATTTTGATAAGTCATTTATATATACGGATTCATAGTATGAGATATTATTAAGTGTCATATTTTGATTGACCATTTAAGAAGTATTTATTAACAAATATTATAAAGTAAAATAATTCAAATTTTAACTTTAAGTACGTAATTGTGTAGATCGGATTAATCATCTTGTGGGGTTCATTGTAGAACCTACTTCTAAATAAATGGTTCAAATTATCGAAGCACAACTTTGTTTTATATTTCTGTTCAAATTTAAAAAAGAAATTAAAAAAAGGCCTCAAATCTTCTTTTCTTATCATCAATCCGAGCTAAGTTGTGGTCCCAATACAATTTACACAGTTTGTACAATGTGTTTAATACTGATCGATATCATCAAAGTTGAATGAGCTCAAAAATTATGACAGACATACCGTTGGATTGATGGGACCTATGTTGACTGTTTCTTTACATTGTGTCCTTTTCAATACACTTGGCTGCCAATACGAGGCCGTTTGGAGGTTTAAAAAAAAGAGGAGAAGTGAAATTCTTGATAGTTTTTTTTATATATTTTTTAGTTATATTTTTTGTGTGTTTAGTGGAATAAAGTATATTTTTTAGCATTTTTTTTATAATTTTTAGGTGTTTGGTAACTTTTTTTGTATTTGATATGTTTTTTTACTGTAACAAATCAAAAAAGTGGTAACTTTTTATTTTATTTTTTACTGTAGCAAATCAAGAAAGTGAAAAAATTTGTGGTTCTACTAAACATACCAAAAGTTATAAAATGTAACTTTTTGTACTTTTTTTACTAATTTTTAAGCTTCCAAATGGGTCCTACATATATGTTTATTTATTTCAATTGATGTTATGCATTCAATTTAAAACATTACGTATATGTAAATATAATTTAATTATTAGATCGCCATCACTACATTATTTACGTACTTTTGTCTTTTTTGACAAAGAAATTCTAATTAGTGGCACTTTAGTAAATTAGAGTGGGAATTTTATTTTGTTAGTGTTTGATATAAATTAATAAATACATTTACAAATAGAATAGGAAGGTAAATTAAAAAATTAAATTATTATTTTTTTAAAAAGATATTTAATAAATAAGAGAAATTTTATTAATTCACGTAAAAATTTTTCATTTGCAGAATTATCAAATAATATATCGGATCTCGAAGTTTATAATTTTATAAGTTTGCGAAGGTTAAACGATTTAATTTCTTTGTCTAATATTAACGGATATGAAAATTCTTGCTTATTAGAAAATTATCATTCCAATTTCTAAATCAAGAAAACATAGCACAACTTATTTTCAAGAAACATAGCATAACCTTTTTTTTTTCTCTCTGTTTTTTTTTTTTTTTGGGAAAAGTATTATCCTCTACTTAATTGGTAGCCTAAGAATGTCCCTTCGACGATTGTATAAGAGACTGGTGATCAATATATAAGTGTGAGGAAAAATTTCACTTTATGAGTTAATTTTTGGAGTTGAGATAGGTTCAAGACCAATAAACATTGGTATCAAAGCCCAGCTTTGTGTGAAAAGAGATGAAAAATCTCAGTTTTTGTGTTAACTTTTGGGTTGGAATAGAGTCCAAACCAACCAAACAACAGTCATCACAGGAGAGGTTGAGATGTATATATTTAATCATCATAATGCTTGGTTGCATCAATAACCAAAGACTCTCAAAGTAATTCCTATCTACTGATCTCCATGCAAACATTTCAACTTCCTCCTCCTGCTGCTGCCGAGTACTTGCAAGAAGATAATCTGACCGAAGATGCAGGCAGCTACTGCCTTCCTTGCCAAGAGAAAAAGCCTTGGTTTTATCTCATTGATTCCAGGGCCGGCCCAGGGGCAAGCCCAGCAAGACCTTCGGCTGAGGCAACCCCCCGGGGCCAGGGCAACCTCCCGGGCCATCAACACCTGAGCTGAATTTTTTTTTTTTTATTTAAAGGTAACTGACTTGTCTCCTCTGTTGCTTATTTTCTTAGGGCTAGTGTCTTTGAGAAATACTAACTGTTTGAAATTCGAGATGGATACAATGATAGTTGCTGAAAATGAATTTCCTTTGGGTATTTTTATAAGTAACCCATGCATGAAAATCAGTTTCGGCTTCACGTTTTTGTTAACTGTTGCTAGAGAATAATTTTGTTCTTCTTATAATTTTCATTAGTTACCCAAAAATATCGTGTGAAGAAGTTTTGAAGGCTGTTTTTCCATTGCTTGAATTGTAACCAAATTGATACTAATGATGTTTAGGCTGTGAAAATCAAGATGAGGAAACAGTTGCAATGATTGAAGAACCAGCTTCAGGTTTTAGAATGCTTTTCAACATGCTTTTTTTCTCGTGTTTAAACTTTTGTTTGCTCCAGAAATCATTCCAAATTTATAGGATTAGTCCATTCATAATTTCCCTTGCAACCCATCTGTAATTACAATTATTGTTTATGCTTTAACTTGTATGATTTTTTTTTAATGAATTAGTATAAGGGGACAATCATGTTCGGGGTCGGTTTAGGGCAATCCAAATGTCAGGGCTGGCCCTGCTCATTACTACGAATACCAAGGCTTTTGGCACACATCTAGGCAGCTCCAAGGAGTTCTCAGATGCCCATGATTTTTCCAGGTCAGCCCACCGACATCCTCCTCGTCACCACCCCCAAATTTGGCACCACCTGGTTGAAGGCGCTCCTCTTCAAGTTAAAATTATATGCACGCAATGTAAATAAATCACTTTACCGATGATTTTTAAAAAATTTAATACAATTTTACGTTATTTTTGAAAATATTATATTCTTTTATAATAAAAAATGTGTTGAGTTATAATATTGATCAAAAAAATCCAAAAAAAAAAAAAAATTGTTGAAGATATAGGTAAATGAGTTAGTTTTGGATATGACTGTACACATGACCTACCTCAATATAAATCATAATTTAGAAAGATTAGACAGTGACAACTATCCAAACACGAAGTGACTGTTAGTTATAGTCTCTGGAAATACTAAATTTGCTTTGTACGGACCACCGTTTCTTGTGGTCCCCGAAAATATTAAATTTGCAGAGAGACAATAAACTAATGGAGGCCCCAATTGGGGCACCAAAATCTACTAAAATTTATTAATTCTAAGTAATTTTTTTATATTTTTTAATTAAAATTTTTCATATATCACTTTTATGTCACATATTTTTATTTTTATCATATTTTTTGGTCAACTTTTTATCAACTGAACACACCCAAAATAACAATTCGGTTAATGTGTATTTCAAGAATATCGAATAAAGATCAACAAAATATACCACGTTATAATTTTTATTTTGATAAGTCATTTATATATACAGTTTCATAGAGTGTGAAACATTATTACGTGTCATATTTTGATTGACCATTTATGAAGTATTCATTAACAAATATTATAAAGGGTCCGTTTGATTTATTAAAAAACGTTGAAAATCTCTGAAAATATCTAAAAGTTATTTACTCTTTATTTCATTACACGAATTACGAACTCATAAATTATTTCATTTTATATCAAATTATTTCACTTTTATCGCACCAAACGCACCCAAAGTAAAATAATTCAAAATTTAACTTTAAGTGCATAATTGTGTAAATCGCACTACTAGAAAAAGGCCGATTACCAACTGACGAAATCAGTTGTAATAAGCTAAATTCGGTTGGTAATCATGGATTACCAACTGATTATCAACCGATTTTGGTCGGTAGCAAAAACCCTAGTTGGTAATGTTTATCAACTAAAATTTTTAAGGTCGGTTGGTAATTACCAACCGAATTTTGGTTAGTAAATTAAATAAATTAGTTGGTAATTTGTTATTGGTATGAAATTAAGTTTCAAAATTTTGGTTGGTAATTACCAACCGAAGTTGTTATTGCCAACTGATTCTTCGGTTGCTAATTGCCAACCAATTTGTTAGTTGGTATTGTTTAACTTTCGGTTGATAATTTGTTATTGAATATTAAATTGATATTTCATGATATACCAACTGAAATTTGCTTTGTACCAACCGATATTGTTAGTTGGTATTTTATCGACCGAAATGTCAGTTGGTAATATACCGACCGAAATGTCAGTTGGTAATATACCAACCGAAATGTACTTGGAATTACCAACTGCTATTATTGGTCTGCAATATTAAAATTTTCGGTGGGTAATTTACCAACCATTTTATCAGTTGCTAAATTGTTTGTTGTTAATTTTGCCAACTGTTGTGATTAGTTGGTAATTTTACCGGTTGGAAAATCACCAACCAAAGTTTTAGTTGCTAATGCTTATGGTTGCCAACCGAATTCGGTTGGTAGTTTACCAACTGATTAAAATAGTTGGTAATTAAACATTTATTACCAACCTATTACCAGCCTGTATTTAACATAACAACTCCTCAAAATAATACAATCAAAACACACAAAATCATCCATTCAATTAAAATCCCATAAACTCAAATCCAGTTGACATCATTAATTCACCAAAAGCACATCAAACTTGCAAATTGAAACAAAACATAGAGTGAAAGTTCAACAATGTCTAAAACAAACAAGTTCATAATTCCAAACCAAGTTATCAAGGATCATTAGAAGGCACATTCTGTGATGGATCTAATCCTTTGAGCTGCTTAACCTGCTGTGTTAGGGATGCAACTTCAGATTTAAGATGATCGTTTGCCTCTTTTAGCTCTCTAAGATACACACTAAGAGCCTTTTGTACAGACTTCTCAACATTTTGCTGAAATTCTGTTGTCTGAACATAGTTTGACGGCTGTGCTAATGAACAGGATGAACAAGAGGACGATCTATATGCAGTGGACTTCTCTAAGCAACTAGAGCTGAGGGATCCCATGCCATAAACTTTCATTCCCTTCTTTGGTGGTCCCACAACCCACAACCAAACATCAACCTTATTCACTAGTGGAGGCTGCTCCCCTTCAGGTGTTTGGCTAGCAATTTGCGCCATTTCCTTTGCCAATTCTTCCTGGTACTGGCACTATCACAATAATATGATACAAGAAACATGCAGTAAACGTAAAATGTAGTTAATATTCTTCAACTTATCTTATAAATAATATAAAGACAATAAAGCTAAATCTCGTGTATGTGAAAAAAAAAAAATAATTTTTCAACAATGTCATCTAAAATTAATCAACTTCAACATCCCTAAGATCATATCCAATCACAATCTACACCAAAATGTAAATACAAAATTTTCACCAACATTATTACAAATGAATCAACATTCCCAAGACCATGAACAAAACTGTTTAAATTCAATCGGGCAAATTGTAGAATATATATAGAATAGTCAAATTGCATCCAATATCACCTAATAGTTGCATGATTTAAAGAATAACAATCATATCTATTACATTGAACTAGTTGAATTTGATAAACAGTAGATGATATATATCCAAAAATTAAAATTAAATCTAATTACACATCATTTTTGTTAAATGAAAGTGAAGTGGAATCAATTGGACAGCTTGTAACCTATACAAATTAACTAAAAGTAAAGTAAACTGGTTTTAGATATATGTCCCAAGACCATATCCAAGAGCAATTAACAGCTCCAACACCACCAAGACCATATTGAAATCAATCAATCACCTCCAACACCTCTAAGAGCTAATAATATTATTGCAAATGAATCAAATCCAACACCTCCAACACCATATTGAAGAAACAATCAAATCCAACACCTCCAACACCATATTGAAGAAACAATTACATAGAAATGTAAAAAATCAAATTATGATACTTACATAAGTTTCCTCTGATCGCTTGTCAACAAATACAAGTTGTGGCCCCTCATGATCCACCTCTTCCCCTGCTAGCATTAGGCGTTCTCTTTCAAGCGCCTGCTCAACCTCTTCTTCAGTATTGGTTGTGTGGGTGAAAAGATAAACATCACATTGTGAATAGTCCATTCGATATTTCTCCTCCTACATTTATTTTAATCATGAAATAAAGAGATATTGTATGTTAATCATAGACTAAAAACTAGTTAATTCATAACTTAAGAGTAACTTTAGAGAGATTAGATTACCAATTTCCTCTTGTGCACTATGGCTGGGATGGATCCTCCAGAATGATGTGAACCACCACAATCACTCTTTCTATTTGCTGACATAGTTCTTGAGAGCTTTTTGTATCCTTCACTATCCCAAAGTGCTCGCAGCTCCTCATAGTGCTCAACTTTGATAAACTCATGCTTGATTTTTCCATTGCGAACTTGATCCATCAAGTATTTGTAACTCTTATTGCCTTTCTTTCCCCATGTTGTCCTCATGATTGAATTATATTTGGCATCCCATTTGTATTGTTTCTGCACATTGCCAATAAGAATTGTCAAATCACTTAAGCCTATAAATACATGTCCCAACAGCTATTTTACAAACAAAAAAAGCAGCACGTACCATCCACTCAGCATACCATATGTCCCTAACTGCAGATGGGACTTTCGTCCAGCTAGGATATGGTCCTAAAAACATACTTTGCACAATTGGTCGAATGGATCGCATCAATTTGTTGTTAGGCTTGGCATTATAAAGAATTCTACAATGAAATAAAAATTACCAAAAAAACTATTAAACAAAATGGCTACTGTCATAATTGAAAAAGAAAATTACTAGAGTTAAAAAATGTAAACATGCGAAATAGTAGATAACTGTTGTACATCAATAGTTAAAAAGAATCCACTTACTCGTCTCCTTCGATCCAAACATGTATCTTGCCCTTAAATGAAGCATCAAGAGCTGAAGATGAAGAAGTTGGCTGCACAACCTTAAGGCCTGGAGTAGGCTGGGACTGATCATCAGGAGTAGGTTGGGACTCATTATGAACATCAAGAGGAGTAGACTGAGATTGGGCGTGAGTATTAGGAGTATGCTGGGCTTGATCATCAGGAGTACATGGAAAATGAGATGAAGTAGTGCCCACACCTAAGCTATTCTCGGGCCCTAAAGTATGCTGGGCCTGATTACTTGGGCTATGAGTAGACAGCGAATGCGAGGGTGTAGAATCAGAGACTTGAGTAGATGTTGTTTCGCGGTTGGTTGAGGGCAATACAGTTCGGCCCCGTCCTCTCCCAGTATTAGATCCTGCACGACCCAATTTCTTGCCACGTGCCATAACTGAAGACAACACACCAATTACTCATGAGAACAAGAGTATAAATAGTACACTATTCCAATTAAAAACAGAAAATTAGATGATGCTCCTTCAATCAAAATTTATGCATATAACATTAATGTTACAAAAAGATATTCTAAGTATAATTCAAACTATAAAACAAAGTAGATTGAATAAAAGACACTCACTGAGGAAAACAAAAGCAAAAATAATACATTATTTCAATTAAAAGAGACATATTAGAGAACAATTTTATAGGTCCCAGAAAATAAATTCAACCAAAATGTTACAAAGAGATGGTTAGCTATAATTCAAACTATAAAACAAACTAACCTTGTTTACTCACTCTCGCTGTTGTAATCGCTACTTAATTCATTTTCTGTTTCATAGATAGGTTCCTGTAAGTATTCTTCACTAGAACTACTCAAGAACTTGTCTCATCCTCTTGTAAATTAACATTAATCGTAGGTTCCACTTCATCGAAAGTACCACTATGATCTCTAAGACTATCCAATTGATCGTCTACAATATCAATATCTGAAGCTTGAACTCTATCTTCTTGCAGTGTAGTATCTACTATCGCCATTTCTAAAGTCCATCTTGTAGTTACTAGACAAACATGTAACCAATCCGCAGTATCTCTTCTCTGACTTGGGTATGGTAAGAAACACACTTGGGAGGCTTGATGTGCAAGTGCAAATGGCTCATATTTGCTCCATAATCTCTTGTGAGTAATATCAACTATTTTGTACTTTGAATGGATTCTCACTCCCACATCTTGCCGTGGATCATACCAATCACAATGGAACAAATAAACCCGTTTCATTGGCATTCCTGGGTACTCTAACTCCACTACTTCCTTGAGCACACCATAATAATTCACCGTGTCCTCATCATCATCGTTAGAACCTTTTATGCATACACCACTATTTGTAGTTGCTTTTCCTTTACTATGGGCAACAGTGTGAAAGTTGTACCCATTAACGAAAAATTGCGAGTAAGTTCGAACAATTCTCTTTAGTCCCCAAGCCATGTGCTTTATTTCCTCATTTGCTACATTGTTGATTGGATCATGTGCCTAATTACCATACATACACAGACAATTTTTAAGTATTGAGTTAAACAGAAAATTTATTTTTAAGGTAAAGACATTTGATAATACTTATGTATCTTTCAAACCATTGAACAAACTCTCTTTCCAATGCTCCTTCAATCTCGGATTCAAACATTGTAGTCACGTTAAGACGTTTTTCAACCTTAAACAATCTAGATTTTAAATAAATATCAAAGAGCAAGTTATAAAACCAAATGACTCATTTCAAATCACTAAACAAATGAATGACTTACACTACATAAGGTTGGACTTCTTCGGTATTCAACAACACATATAGTGCCGCTGCATTGTGTTCCTTATCTGTTAGGAATCTTGTTTTTGAAGCACCTGATGGACGCTCGTATAACTAAACGTTGAAATGCTTGAAGGGCTTGACTCCTCACAACCACCATCATCATTTCGCTCGGCTCTTCTACTCTTTGTTCAGACATGAGGTTCAAAGTAATGGGCACAAAAACTTGACACTTCTTCAATTATGTACGCATTACATATTGAAGCCTCAACTCTTGCCTTATTCTTCATCTTCTTTTTCAAA
The DNA here is from genome assembly GCA_019916065.1 of Vitellaria paradoxa. Classification (NCBI taxonomy): domain Eukaryota; kingdom Viridiplantae; phylum Streptophyta; class Magnoliopsida; order Ericales; family Sapotaceae; genus Vitellaria; species Vitellaria paradoxa. The sequence goes on along the minus strand of CM034233.1, from coordinate 20,990,442 downwards.
TTGTACAAGAACCTAAGAATAGAGAATTATCAGCATACAATAAATACACAGATAATTTCTACAATTTATAAATATTTGACTAACCTTTCAAATGGATACATCCACCTATATTGTACAGGTCCTCCAACTAGAGCTTCATAGGGTAAATGAATTGGCAAGTGCTCCATTGAATCAAAAAAGCTGGGGGGGAAAATTTTCTCTAACTTGCATATGATGATAGCAATGTTTTCTTCTAATTTAAGTATTTGATCATCGCGCAACATTCTAGAAGTCAGCTCTTTGAAGAACGAACTCAATTTTGTCAATGCTTTCCACACACTATCGAGAAGCAAATAACAAAATGCAATGGGGATCAATCGAATCATGAAAACATGACAATTATGACTCTTGAGGCCGAACAACTTACATTCTCTCGTGTCCACACATCTTGACAGATTTGAGACATAACCATCTGGAAATTTCAAAGATTTGATCCATTCTAACAATATTTTTTAAGCATTTTTGTCCAAACAGTAGTAAGCCCTTGGTTTTTTGGTACCTCCCTCACATAATTCCAAGTCATTCCGACAGCAAATTTCATGTAAATCCCTCCTTGCATTGTCATTGTCTTTTGTCTCCCTTTCACATCAAATATAGTATTGAAGATGTTGTCAAAAAATTTTTTAATAATGTACATAACGTCAAGGTTATGCCTAATGAGATTAGTCCTCCAATATGGTAGACTCCAAAATATACTTTGCTTACGCCAATTGTGATATTCTCCTTCACCTTTAGGTATGTCATCCCCACCATTTTTAAGAACGGTAGGCAAATCCTTTACTCGGGCCCAAATTTGATCCCCGCTTAATCTTTGTGGAGGTGGTGAATTCTTAGTTCGATTCTTCCTAAATGAGGTCTTATTCTTTCGAAAAGGGTGATCAGATGGTAGGAATTGACGATGACAGTCGAAGAAGCATTGCTTGCGAGAATGTTGAAGCCTAAATGCTTTTGACTTCTCCATGCAATATGGGCACGATAATCTACTTGCTGTACTCCATCCAGATAACATGCCATAAGCTGGAAAGTCACTAATTGTCCACATCAGAGTAGCCCGCATTTGAAAATTTTGTCTCAATGAAATGTCATATGTAGGAACTCCTACTTCTCATAACTGTATCAACTCGTCCATCAAAGGTTGCAAATACACATCTAACTTCTGCTTAGGGTTTTTGGGACCAGGCATTGTAGCAGTAAGAAACATGTATGGTGTTTTCATACACATCCCAGGTGGCAGATTATACGGCGTTAATATCACAGGCCAACAAGAATACTGCTTACCAGACTGTCCAAATGGAGTGAAACCATCAGTAGAGAGTTCGAGTCTTACATTTCGAGACTCAGCTGAGAATGTGGGGTGGGCGCGATTGAAAGATTTCCAAGCCTCTGCATCGGAATGATGACTCATGCTCCCAGAGAGGGGTTCGTGCTCTGCATGCCATCTCATATGCTTGCTGTTACCGTTGACGCATACTAGCGCTGTAATCTTGGTGTTAATGGAAGGTAGTGCATTCTTGCATAGGGTACGTTCTTCTGCACTCCTGTACTCCCTTTTTTTGGCTTCTATCTGGGATGATTACAAAACTTGCATTCTGCCAACCTCTCATATTCTTTCCTGAAAAGCATACACCCATTAACACAGCACTCTATTTGTTCATATGGAAGCCCCAAACCAGAGACAAGTTTTTTTGTCTCGTAAAAGTTTTTGGGCATTTTATCCCCTTCAGGTGTAATATCCTTAATGAGTTGACATATAGCATCATAACAGGCTTCACGTAAGTTGTAATCGGATTTGATATTTAAAAGCCGAGCAACTGTGGACAATTGAGATTGACCATCACACCCAGGCCACAAAGGCTCATCTACAGCATTTAGCAAGTCATAGAACCTCTGTGCACTTGCATTAGGCATCTCATCCATTCGGACAGGTTCATTTGATGTCCTATCATATCCAACCGCATCAAACACCACGTCCCTAAATGAATTACCTATTGAAGGGTTTGTTTCACTTGCAGTGCCAACCTCTTTGTTATTTCTATAATCTAAAGGAAAAATATATGGCTCCCCGTGGGCATGCCATTCATAGTAATTTGGGAGGAATCCATTTCGATACAAATGAAGTTTTACATTGTCAACATTAAAATACTTTCGATTCTTGCACTTCGAACACGGACACGTAATTTTCCCTCCACTAGTAAAATTTACTTGCGTAGTTGCAAATTGAACAAATTCATCAAGCCCACGTCGAAACTCCAATGTTATCCATTTTTTACCAGGCATGAGCCTATTGTACATCCATGCTCGATCAACCCTCATTGAAGGAACCTATACCACAAAAAAAAAAAAAAAAAAAAGGCTTTGGCAGAAGACAAACAATGAATCTAGGAGATGACATATAGATATACTAATATCTATTTTTGGGCACAGTTAACACACCATTATCAAAAACTGCACATTATAATAAAAAAAAAAACTGCACACTATAAAAAAAAAAAAAAAAAACTGCACATTATAAAAAACTGCACACTATAAAAAAAAAACTGCACATTATAAAAAAAACTGCACATTATTTTTCTAAGGTTCTCAATGAAATTTTTGCTGGAGCTCATCAGCAATTAGTAGTAAAAGCAGTGGCAGCCGCGAGTTTGTACATTCCTTACACATCGGAACTCAAGCCTTAACAACAGCAGTGGACAATGATAATTCTAATGTGCAGGAACAAAGAGAAATGGCAGTGAACTAAACCAATCTTAAGAATGCTATCCAGTTTGAACTCCATTCCACATTCGGTAAAGTTTAGAATTAATAAAGGTTCATTCTCGTTTAATTGAGTAATTAGATTCATAGAAAAATACGGAATACATTTGAAAAAAAAAAATTTGAGCAAGTTAAATTTAAAAAAAAAAATAAAAAATAAAAATAAAAAGCGAATACTACCAAAACAATGACTTCAAAGCTTTGTTTTTGCATATGGCCATGCATCTAGATTGGGGGAAGACTGTTAGTATCACAATATTATGACACTACAATGATAATATTTGGTGAAATATTATGACAAAAAAAAAAAAAAAAATACTAAAATCATAGAAGTTGATAACATTTATTTGAATAATCTAGGATTACAAATATGCAGAAATTCAGAATTGTGGGGTTCATTGTAGAACCTACTTCCAAATAAGGGTATATTTGGTAGCATCAAAAGTTATCAAAAATCACCAACTTTAATTAATTTTTGTACTTTCCTTCAATCAAATTTTTTCATATATTACCTTTATACCACATTTTTTTAATTTTATTATACTTTTTACCTTATTTTTTTTATCAACCAAACAGGCCTAAATGGTTCAAATTATCGAAGCACAATTGTGTTTTATATTTCTGTTCAAATTTTAAAAAAAAATTAAAAAAAAAAGCCTCAAATCTTCTTTTCTTATCATCAATCCGCGCTAAGTTGTGGTCCCAATGCAATTTACACAGTTTTTACAATTTGTTACTGATCGATATCATCAAAGTTGACTGAGCTCAAAAATTATGAGCAGACATACTGTTGGATTGATGGAACCTGTGTTCACTTTTTCTTCACGTTGTGTCCTTTCAATGCACTTACTGGCCATATATATATATATATATATTTATTTCAACTGACGTTATGCAATCAATTTAAAGCATAACGTATATTTAAATATAATTTAATTATTAGATTGCCGTCACTACATTATTTAGGTATCCTTGTCTTTTTTTGCTACTTTTATTTGTTGGAACGAAAATACATTGCGAATAAGAATTGATAAAGAAATTCTAATTATTGGCACTTTAGTAAATTAAAGTGGGAATTTTATTTTGTTAATGTTTGATAAAAATAAATACATTTACAAATAGAATAAGAATGTAAATTAAAAAATTAAATTATTATTGTTTTAAAAAGATATTTAATAAATAACAGAAATTTTATTAATTCACAAGAAAATTTTTTCATTTATAAAATTATCAAATAATATATCAAATCTCGAAGTTTATAATTTTATAAATTTGCGAAGGTTAAACTATTTAATTTCTTAGTCTAATATCAACAAACATGAAAATTCTTGCTTATTAGAATTTCTAAATCAAGAAAACATAGCATAACTTATTTTCAAGAAATCATAACATAATTTTTTTCCCTCTTTTTTTTTTTCTTTTGAAAAAGTATTATCCTTTATATAATTAGCAGCATTAGAGTGTTCCTGTATTGGTTGTAGAAAGAGCTTGTAATCAATATATAAGTGTGAGTGAAAATTTCACTTTATTGAGTTAGTTTTTGAAGTTGAAATAAGTTTAAGACTACCAAACACTACTATCAAAGCCCAACTTTATGTGAAGAGAGAGATGAAAAATCTCACCCTTTGAATTAACTTTTGGGCTGCGTTTGTTTACCGGATAAGAAGGGGGGATTGGATGCCTCATCCGTGGGCCCCATAAATGTTATGTTTGTTTTGTTATTTGACTGATGGACTGTGAACGTGGGATGGGATGAGTGATCCAGCGATTTGCCGGATGAGTTATCCGAGGGGGGTGGTGGTATTATTAATACCTCACCTCTGGATTTGTTTCCCTCTAAAATTTAAAGGTCAAAAATTATTTCTTATCACATCACATATCAAATCATACTTTTTATCCCACTTTATATCTCACCAATCAAACACCAAAAAAATAATCTCACATAAAAAATTAATCCCATCTTTTTATCAAATCTCATCTGTGGGTTTCACAGTATTACTTATCCCCCATCTTCCAATCCCTCAAACAAACACAGCCTTGGGGTTGAAGTTGAGCCAAAACCAACCAAACAACAGTCATCACAGGAGAGGTTGAGATGTATATATTTAATCATCATAATGCTTGGTTGCATCAATAACCAAAGACTCTCAAAGTAATTCCTATCTGCTGATCTCCATGCAAACATTTCAACTTCCTCCTCCTGCTGCTGCCGAGTACTTGCAAGAAGATAATCTGACCGAAGAATGCAGGCAGCTACTGCCTTCCTTGCCAAGAGAAAAAGCCTTGGTTTTATCTCATTACTACGAATACCAAGGCTTTTGGCACACATCTAGGCAGCTCCAAGGAGTTCTCAGATGCCAACGACTTTTCCAGGCTCAGCCCACCGACATCCTCCTCGTCACCACCCCCAAATCTGGCACCACCTGGTTGAAGGCGCTCCTCTTCACGTTACTCCGCCGGAAATCTAATCCCCCCGTCACCAATAATCAACATCATCCATTGCTGGCAAACAGTCCCCACGACCTCGTTCCCTTCCTCGAGCTCAAGCTCTACGCCGACAAACACGTCGACTCCCCCGACCTCTCCTCCTTCAAGTCCCCGAGGCTTTTCGCCACCCATTTGCCCTTCTCTTCCCTCCCGGAATCCGTGAAGAGTTCGCGGTGTAAGCTTGTCTATTTGTGCAGGAATCCAATGGACACTTTTGTTTCGTTTTGGCACTTCACAAACAAGTTGAGACCCGAAAATCTTAAACCCAATTCACTTGAAGATGTCTTTGATAGGTTCTGCAGGGGAGTGAGCCTTTATGGGCCCTATTGGGACCATGTGTTGCAGTATTGGAAGGAGAGCTTGGAAAATCCTGAGAGGTATCTTTTCGTGAAGTTTGAGGAGATGAAAGAGAACCCACAACTTCGTGTGAGGAAAATAGCCGAGTTCTTGGGCTGCCCGTTTTCCGCGGAGGAAGAGGCCTCGGGAGTGGTGGATGATATCTTAATGCTATGCAGCTTTGATAGCTTGAGCAATCTGGAGGTGAACAAGAGTGGAAAATTGTCCTCTGGGGAGGACAACAAGGCTTTCTTTAGGTGTGGCAAGGTTGGAGACTGGGCTAATGTCCTGACCGCTGAGATGGTGGACAGAATGAATCAGATCACTGAACAAAAATTCTGCAATTCTGGGTTGAAGTTTTAGGGGGATAGTCTTGTGAGAGTCATTACTTGAATCAGTTTATGTTCCTTCTGTTAAGCTTCCTTTTATGCCTAATTGCTCTGTAGTGCTCTATTAGCTTTTTCCAGAGGTAGAAAATAAGATAAATTAGAGTCAAAGATCACTTGTTTGTTCTGCTGTGACTCCTTTGATAATCGTCAAATAATTTCTGTTGATTGATTGTATGTCTATTGGATTAGCCCGAGTAATGTATGGCATCTCCCCTGTTGTCCTAAGTAAATTGTTCTTTGAATTTCTGATACATCCAAAATATTATAAGCCATCTTAAACCGATTTAATTAATGTTAGTATAAACAATATATTTCAAAACGCTGATTGCAACTTGTCATAAAAGCTTTCTTTATATTAACTATATACGCACTCTTCCATATTTTTAGTTAATCCACAAGTTGGATGTAAATGGGAAGGTAAATATCGATGAAGTGTACATCTGATATATATTCGCAAGGATATTTTGAGAAATAATTGACTCTGATATGTACGAACTTTTGAACAATTTTCTTTGCGAGTTTTAATTGACGCGCTCAACTATTTGTTTAGTGATTGATGAATACTTAATTGTTCTATCATTTTTTACTAGGAATTATTATTGTTATTTGATAAATGGGAGCCATTACTTAATTCCTAGGAGGTGAGGGGTGAGGAAAATTTCTTTTCTTGTGTCCAAGACTAGGAAGACGAATAATCCCTCCTAAAATTATATGTTCCCTACATTTAGTTGTAGTCCGATTTTAACCCTAAGTCTAGCAAAATTTACTGGGAAAAAATCCGAAATGAATTCCTTCTAGTTAATGATTTGTGCGAAAGGGTTCGAAGCTGGCTGAGGGAGTCCGACTTGGTCCATTGAAATTAATAGGACTTCAGTTTGAGAACGTATTCTAAGAAAGCGTTCGGAGCGTGGGAACTTCTGTTTGATTCTGTTATTGATCTGCTCATTGGTTAAGCACGATTTCGATTCATTTAATGAACTGAGCGAGAAAGTTGTTGGGCAAATTCAGTTCAAGCCAGGCTCATAGAAGAAACAGTGTTTAAGCTTGAAGACAAGTTCTTCAGAGTTTCAAAAAAATCCCCCCACCCCCACCCTCACCCCCCCCCCCCCAAAAAGAAAAAAAAAATAAAAAATTGGCGTTGAAATAATGTAAAAATGACACGTCACGAAATTTGATTAGAGAAAAATCAAAACTTGCGGAGATTTTAAAATTTTTTTTTTTTTTAAAACATTGGGGACCTCAAACGGATTGTATGCCTTCTACTAGAACTATTATTGGCTCCGTTTAAAATGATAAAAAATTTTAAAAAATAGTAAAAACTACTAAAAAATTCTAAAAATTATTTATTTTTTATTTCACCGCATGAATTATGAATTCACGATTTATCTCACTTTATCTTATTTTATCTTACTTTTTACCACTCCAAACGCACCTTTTATAAGTTTGAAATAATAAATTAATGGGTTAATTAAACTAACACTTCTTCAACTATATCAGATTTACAATTACTCTTTTCATCTATTAATCATAACACTTTGAATAATCATCTATTTTAAAGTAACTTCATTTGAAAATTGTTAAATAAGTTTAATAGAATAAAGTCAACAATCAACTTTTGTATAATGTAACTTTATTAAGACCAAAATATCCTCAAATACAAGAAAAAACAAATACATACTCACACACACACACACACACACACACACACAAATTTTATTCTTCTTTCACTTTCTTTACCTAGTTAAAAATTAATTTATAATAAATGTTATAAAAATAATAATTGAATTTACTAAATGGGTGTTATTGTATATAATTAAATGGGTGTCATTGTAATTAATTCTAACGCCCTATTTGGCACAATTAAAAACCACTAAAATTTATCAACTTTAACTATTTTTTGTACTTTTTTTCAATAAAAAATTTTCATATTTCACCTTTATGTTACATCTTTCTATTTTTATTATACTTTTTACCTCTTTTTTGTCAACCAAACACCTCCTAAATTAATTGAACTTATAGGAAGGACAGCTCCAAATATACATATTTTTTTAGTACTTAGGATATCTGGATTAATTTGTATGCATCTCGATTAATTCCTGAAATTCTAGAATTAACGACTAGATAAGTCCTCTAGTGATCATAAAGAGAATTGAATTAATAATCACTAAGCATTAAATTTAAAATCTTACTAGTTAGTCTCTGTTTGACAGTATAAAAAAGTGTAAAAATCTACCAAAAGTTACAAGTTGAGCGTTTGGTGAAATATTAACTTTTGTCACTTTTTTGCTCTGCTACAGTAATTTTTTCTACTCAAAGTTTCACCAAACACACAAAAAGTTGTTAAAATTTACTAAAAATTATTAAATATTACCAAAAATTTTACCAAACACCTAAAAATTGTACTTTTTTGCTAAAAATTATAACTAGTAACTTTTGATTAAAATTTACTAAAAAATACTAAAACTTGTGCTACCAAACGCTCCTTTAATTTACCAATTTTTTCAATATACAGACAATTTTTTTTTATAATTAATATACATACAAATTTTGTTTTTGGATTGGTAAGTAGAGAAAGGGCACCCCAAATGTCAAACCCAGGTTAATAAAAAAAGTAAAAGAGACTTTTACCATTAAGTCACGAGCCAACCTTGTATACCAGGCTGTTTGGTCAATCAAAATATATCAAAATTTATCAAATTTTAATTACTTTTTATACTTCCTTTTAATAAAATTTTAATACATATTAATTTTACGACACATCTTTATATTTTTACTGTACTTTTATCTCGAATCACCGAGCAAGATATTCAAATATCACCGGTCAAATTATCAGTCACTCCAATATGCAAACACAGTACAATGCGTTTAATGCTGCTCCATGTCGGTAGAGTTGAATAAGCTTAAAATATACACTTTTTCCCATATACATACACAGTACAAAGTGTTTAATCCTGCTCCATGCCGTAGAGTTTTTTTTTTGGTAAGTAAAAAAAAAAAATTGAGCTGACACGCGATTGGGATTGATGGGCCCTATTCACTTCTTTCCTCTCATTGTGTCCTTTTCAATATGCATATACGTACATATACATATATATATATATATATATATATATTATATGTTATGTTTAATTATTTCACGTGATGTTGGCCACGTTTGGAATTAAATTAGAGGTGTTTGGTTGAAAAAAATGATACAATAAAAATAAAAAAATGTGATATAAAAATGAAATATAAAAAAATATAAAAAATAGTTAAAGTTAATGAATTTTTGTAATTTTTAGTGATACTTAACAGGATACAAAATTTTTTAAATTTTTACAAATATAAATTACAAGATAATAAAATTTAAATTTTTTTACTTACTATATAAATACAAGATATTAACTTTTACAATTTTATATAATTCTAAATACATCCGTTATGCAATCAATTTAAAACAAAACTTCAATTTAAAAGCTTTGGGTGGAGGATGTCGGTAGTGATTTTTTCGGAGAGAGACAATGAACAAAATTTGCTTCTCCCTTTTTCTTTTTTGTTTTGCTTTTTTTTTTTTTTTTCTGTCAGACTAGGACTATTCTTTTGCTTTTTTGTAAGCAAACGTTTGATATACCACGGAGCAAGGACTAAAGTCTCACAATTGTACCACTTTATGCATGCCAACGCTCCGCTGTCAGACAGCACTCTATCATCTTACCCCACCACTTACTTTTATTTTCACGGGTAATTTTTACCTTAATATTTAATTTCTGATATTCAGATGGAGTGCATTAAAAATTATTATTTTTAACACATCCCTACTTAATTTATGTTACGAAATGAAATTTTAAATTTTAGTAATTTTTTCAGTACGATTAATTTGAAATGTTGATAAAACTCAATTGAATTTCTTTTTGATTGACAAGACTCCTATTGAAGTGATAAAATATCTATGGTACCATCTTGATGGGAAATATGGCAGTGGACGACCAGCGGTAGGTAAGGGTAAGTTCGGTGTATCACGAATCATCGGATTACTCAATAATATATTGTATGATATATTGTATAAATGATCTGACGGTCTACAATATAAGTAATCCGACGATCCACAGTATACCGCAGGATCCGGTATACCGGACCTATCCCAGCCCCAGCGGCAGCCATCTGATTCATTCATTTTTGTAGAAGCCTATGATTTATTTTTGACAAGAAGTCTCCACCACAATTTGTTTCCAGCATCTTTAGTGGATTTCACTTTGCCAGTCAACCATTTTTCTTGAATTGGAGGCAACTTTCCAACTTTACTCCAGAAAGCAGATCCATATCATCATGTTAAAGTCATCAGCAAGTAGCCGAGTATACGTTTGCATGGAAGGGCAGATTCAAGAATTTCATTTCGGCAACAAGCTCAAGCAGGCAATAGGTTGTGTCAGGTTAAAATTATTACCAGTGAAAGATTTTTAAATATTAATTTGGTGAAAATAAAATTTATTATTTAATGACTCAATTGCTCATTTTAGCAGCAACTTAAATTTATTAGGGATGTTCTTCAATTCTAAAAATATATATATGTATATATATAATTAATATCAAATTTTATTTTTTATAGAATTTTTTATGTTTTATGTTATATTTTTAGATATTATATACAAAAATATTCAAAATGTATTCTATTTCACAGAAAATACTTACATTTGATTTTTGTAACTTTATTTTATGTTGAAAAATTTAAATTAATCTTAATTTTTTGTAATAAGATCAAAATATCGTAATTTTGAATTAATTTAATTTTTAAATAAAATTAAAATACAAAATATATTTCGATGATTTTTACCTCCAAAATCAAAAAAGTCATCTGCCTCTCTTGTTTTAACTTGACTCCGCTCTTGTTTATATAAACCAATTCCAGTGGAGTTTCTACTTGCCAAGTAGTATTGGGAAATGACAATCAATACATTTTTTTTCATAAATTCATCATTCACAATTTGTCATGTTTTTTATTTTGAGAAAATTTAATTACCATATTCTTTTAATTCAATAGTTTCAGTCCTTTATAATTCAGATTTTTACATCTCCTTCACCATATGAGAGACTCATCGTTTTTATGAACACTCAAAGCAAAATTCTCGTTTATTGGTACGAAAATGGAAATGCTTTGTTTATTATCATTTTTACATTAGAAACTATCAAATTATACATGTCATTTATTTTATAGTTATTTTCCATTTAAAATTTATTAAAGGTCATTTTATTTAATTAATTGACCAAGAGGCAATGCATTTTGAGCTAAATTAGGGAATAGGGACATATATAACATCATTGATGAATTTAGTTTTAGGAAAGGCAATTTGGGTTCATGCGTCCAAATAAGTTACATATAATAAACATGTCATTTACACAAACAAAACTAACCCAATGCAACCTTATTAATTAAATGTGTTATGGTGCTAAACTCTAATTAGACATATTTATTAAATGGATTACATGATATGTAACCCATTAATTAAATGAGTCAAGTTAGGGTGACAATAGATTGGGTACCCTTGAAATTGTTATACTGGTTTCCAAATCTAATCTTGTCCTAAACTCATTTATTTTTTATTTTAAATTTTAAACTTGTATTGTCTCAAACTTGTGAAATTCATTAAAACTCGTCACGTCCTATTTAAAACCTAATTTCCCATTTAGAAGGCGAGTAGGCTTTTATGAAAAACTCACTCTTACTTCTTCTTCACCAAGGTTATTACATCATAATGGGTGATGGATTTATAGACAAAAAGGGAATGTGAAACATATTCATTTACTAAGGTGAGATACGAGCAAATGTAGGGTTGCTTTTATAAGTAAGAACAAGTAGTATATCACACCTATCAATGTGAGAAGATGGGAAGTACACCGCACTTTTTTTTTTTTTTTTGAGCAAGTAACATATTAACATTATACAAATTAATACTTAAATCATTTACAATTTATATACATAAAAATATAATATAATAAAGGATAAATTACACCTGTCTCCTCTCAATATTTGAGTAAGTACACTTACCACTCATTAATATTTAAAAACTACACATATCTCTTTTATTTTAAAATATTGTTAATTTTGATCCACTTCTGTTAAATAAACCATTAAAACTTAGCAAAAAAATATTAAAATAATCAAAATTTTAGGTATTTTTTCTATTTTATCTCTTCCTCTCTTATATCTTTGTCAATTATTTTTTTACAAAAATTCCTGTATATTTTTTTATTTTTTCACTTATTTTTGTGAATTTCTGTTTAAAAAAAATAAAAAAAAACCTAATGAATATGTGAGAAAAAGAGGAATAAAATAAAAAAAATAAGTAAAATTTTGCTTATTTTGACATTTTTAATTAAGTTCAGTTGATTTAATGGAAAGGATCAGTGTTAATAATATTTCAAAATAAGAGAGGTAAGTATAAATTTTAAAAGTTAAGGCGTGGTAACTACTAATTACTCAAATGCTAAGGGGACGTAGATGTAATTTATCCTATAATAAAATTAACAGGATAACTTGCACGTAGTAGGCCTCTTATTAACATAAATAGATATCACGTACCAGGTATCGAATATTTTTATTGACAAATTTTAAATTTATCCTAAACCTGCCTGGATATTAAATTTTAATTATAAACCCATCTCAATCTATTAGAGTACTTTCTAACAACTTCAGTTGTGTCAGGTACCCTCAAATATCGGTGCCATTATCATCCTTAGGTCAAATTCATGAGACCAAATTAATTTACACAATTAATAATTAAATTATATATTTCATATATAATAAAAGACATTTATTTGTTACTAAAAATAACCGCAATATATAATTAATCATACTTGCTAAATTAACCAACAATCAAATATAAAACAAGAGTCTTATTTTCATATTTAAAAAAAAAAGAGAGATAATTACAATATTAATACAACTACTATGTTTTAAAAGGGTTAACCCTTTTATCGTTTGATTATTATGTGTCATAAACGGTCAAACCTATCTATGCCAATTTCAAACCCATATAACTCGTGTCAAGTCATGATACGACATGTCGTATCATGTTTGTCACACCCTTAATCTTGTGGTTTGTGATAAATGGTATGAAAATATAGAAACTAACTAGAACAATTAAAAATATATTTTTATTTATTCATAATTTTATTTATTTTATTCAATGTAGCGTTGACTCATCTATTTTAAAATTAAGGCACCTAATTATGGTATCTCTAACTTTTATTTTTTTTTTATTAACCAATTAACTAAACTACATAATTTCATAATAAATATTCACATAATTTAATAATTTTAAAATAATAAATTCAAATAACAATCATGGCTACTAAATACAAAGAAATAAAAAATAAAAAATAAATTGAAATTGAATGAAATTTGTACTATGTATACATATGATTATTCGAAAATATTAATTTATTCAAATGTTATTGTAAAATTGATTATTATAATTCACTTAAAAGTTAAAACATTTGGTGGTCTAAATAAATTAATCTGATAAGATGACAACAGTTTTAGTTTTTTATTTCAAAAAAAAAAAAAAGAAAGAAAGACAACAAAAAATAAAAACAAAAAGCATAAAATGTTATATGTAAACACAAAAATGTACGCAACGTTATCAAAGGGGTCCTAATCATTAGTATTTTATTTGACATTAAATAAAAACAAGAATAATCAAAATAATTACAGAATATTATTTATGTACCATTTTTAAATGCGTAAAGTGTTTCAAAATAATGCGTATAACAGATTGATGCAGATCCGTTAACCATTAAATTCAACGAATTTAGATCCATTAAGTCACATATTAAATATGACGGATATAATTTAATATTATTGAATCTAGTTCGAATCAGATCTAGGCCAAATTTAACTTTTTGACTGGCCTATTTATGGTAAGTAAATAGTATGAAATTGTCCATTCAACACTATTAAATATTAAAGATCTTCCTTCCATTAGTGGAATACAAACAATATGAAATAGGTAAAGGTGACACTTTTTCCCCCCACTCCTTTCCATTCTTTTTGCTCTTAAAAAATTACAAAATTAGCTTTGTAATAGAGGTCATTTGATACAAAACTCATTAAATATCATAATTACTCTCTCTTTCTATTTATTATTGTAAAACTAATATCCTTAACTTTTTAATTTTCCATAACATTGTCCATTTTTTATTAATTTGCATGTCAAATTAAAAATTTATTGTCAATTATAATTTAATGATATTGTGTGATGGAGCTTTTTTAAATTAGTTTTGTAAATATATTTTTTAAGTTTATTTTATCAAAAATCAAAGAAGAAAATAAAAAATTATTATTTTTAATTGATACAAAGCAAGACATCATGTTTATTGATCAATTTATACACTAATGAAAATAATTAAAATAAAGGTAAATTAAATTGAAATTCAAGTCTTAACATTCATCCCTTAGATTAGTCACCATTAAATAAAAAAATTGCACTGTTGAAATAATTCTATAAATTACTAAAAAAAAAAAACTACAAATAGGAACTGTTAAAAAAAAAAAAAGAAAAAAACGCTTAATTGGGGGAAAAAACTTAAAAAATGTAATAGCATATATATCAACAAAAATAAAAAAAAAATATTACAGGCAATTTGTTTCATATTAGTTTACCAAGAAATCAATCACATGAAATAGGATAATTAAAAAAAGTTAATAGTTGTTCTGCCATTTGAGGGATTTGATAATTCATAATAATATGAAATTTATTTCTTATTGCTAGTACAAAAAAAAAAAAAAATAATCACATTCAAAAGTTCCGATTATGAGAGATGTAGTTAAAAAAAAAAGTGAAAAGTGAAATTAGAGAAAAGTGAAAAGTAAAGTTCATTAATTTTATAATAATAAATGAAAATGGAGGATAATTATGGTATTTGAGGTGTTTTGTATTAATTGTCCACTATTAATTACAAGATTAGTTTTGTAATTTTTTAGAGTAAAAAAATTATAAAGAGTGGGGGAAATTTTCGAAGAAGTGCCAACATCTCCACTTATAGGTAAATACTATTTTAAAATGTTATAATATTTTAACATGTTTATAATAGGTGAGTAGTATTAAACCTTTCTTCATTCAAAAATTTTTAATTACATATAATCACATTAAATGTTATTTTGAAATGAATTTATTTAATTATATTAAAAAAATAATTTCTACCCCTTTTATAGTAGTTAACTGAGCTTCGTAACACATTCAAAGCTATTGTATATCATATACTACACAGATATGGAGAAAGTTACATTCAAGCTGGCTTTATTCGTCTTTCTCTTGGTTATACAACTGTTCCAAACGGTTAAAATCTCCCTCTCACTCTTCATAACTGTAACACACATACATGGTAGAAATTAGATTTGTAACTATCTTTTGGGTCGACCGTGTTATGTACATTGGTGTCATTGCGATTTTATAATCAAGTCCATTCATGTATGTGAAGTTTAGTATGGATAAAATCAAATAAATTGAGAACATCCACTACTAAATAAATCTGTCAAATTTGGCTCAGATTCATTAATATTAGACTAAATCTGATATACTGAATTTAGATCTGTTAGATTCAATGATTAATGGAATTAGATCTGAATCAACCTGCTAGATCCATTATTTTTTAACATTTTACATGTTAAAAAATAGTACATAAATTACATTATGTAACTGTCTCGAATATACATATTTTTATTTAATATGAAATAAATACTAATGACTAGAGCTCGTTTGGTAATACAGTCATTTTTTCTTTTATGTTTAACTGTCTATGTTTTTTGGTGTTTTTTTTTTCTTTTTCATGATTAGGGCTTATTTGGTAATACAGTCGTTTTTCCTTTTATTTAACTACCTATATTTTTTTTTGTTGTTTTTTCTCAAAGAAAACTGAAACTATTTAGAAATGCAATTTTATTTAGGATGGTTAATCTTTATTATAATAAAATATTTAATTGTCTTAATTTTATAAAAATTAATTGAAATTAATAAAATAAATGACATATTGATTTAAGTATTTTAATCATTTAAATTAATTAAATTTAATTATTTTAATTATTAAAAATAATTTAATTCAATAAAAAATATATTCAATATAATTTAATAATATTTTTTAAAAATAATTTGCAAAAAAATATTTCATATTAATTAAATTAATTAAAGAAACAAAAATAAATTTAATTTTTTTTGAATATTTAAAAATAATTTTATTTCCATAAAAATAGGATATATTAAATCTAATTTGATTATATTATTTGCAAAATAATTTAAATAAAAATATTTCATATTAATGAAATTAATTAAGTTGATTAATTTCATAAATTAATTAAGTTAATTTAAACTTAATTATTTTATTATATTTTTATTAAAAATAATTTTATTAAATAAAATTAAAATATTCTAAATTTATTTTAATTATAATATTTATTAAAAATAATTTCACAAAATATTTTTTATATTAATTTTATTAGTTAATATTTATTAATTAAATTGTATTTAATATGTAATGACCCGAGTTTTATTTAATTTAATTTATATATATATTTTATTATTCAATAAATTTAATTCGTTATTTATATTTAATAATTTAAAATTTTGCTATTTAACCTTGAGTTGTATTTAGAAAGGATAATTTTTGATTACTTTTGAAAAGATTTTAGAAATTTTGGAGAAAAAGTATAATTTTCTTAAAGTTTAAGGGAAAGTATGTAATTATTAAAAATATATATAAAAAATATAACAGTTGCCATATGTTTATATTGATATGTCTATTTCAAAAAAAAAAAAAAAAACCAAACCTGAGAGGTGCAGAGAGTGAGAGAGAAAGGAAAAGATAGAGGTTTGGCGCTGAAAAAAAAAAAAGTTTTTTCTCGGCATGCGACGGTAAGCAACTTGACGCATATAGATTGAAGAGGTAAGGGGTAAACTTGCCCTCGCGGGCGTAGCACGGTTGGTACTTGGGTAATAAATTGTACCCAAAGATGTATGTTCGAGTTCTGATAGCTGCAGTGTGGGAGTTTCACTCTCTTATGGGGGTGGCTCATTATGGGTACTAGGCACTGATCCTCCTGTCTAGGAGGCTGCCGTGTACTGTGATTTATCTCCTCCATCATTCCCTTACGACCAGGACGTAGGGCCTTGGAGGCGAGAGTATCGCCTTTTGCACCCAAGGGGTAAACTTTGTATGTATATTGTTAACTGAGTGTTTGATTCGCATGTCACGCCTATTCATATATATATATATATATATATATATATATATATATATATATATGAAGTTATTGAACACGTGTTGATTATTTGAAAATATATATTTTTTTTATTTTATTTTTTTATTTAAACCTTGAGTTTGATTGATTGAAAACATGCTTGACTGATTGATTCTAAAATACATTATCAATGCAAATTGATTTGTGTGAAGGGTTACTGCAGAAACGAAGATATTACATATATATATATATATATATTAATTAGTGCGTAGTCCAATTGGAAGTGAAGTTCTTTCCCTAGATTCCTGTATGTACTTAATTGGTTGGGTCATTAATGGAGGCATGTGAATTAGTCATAGTTTGCAGAGGGTGTACATATGTATGATGTAAGTTCCTATTTAAATAAAGTAAAAGATACTTTTGTCTTTATATATGTGCTTGTTTTTTTTTTTTTTTAATTTTTTTTCTTGTCTTTATATATTAGTTTGTTGTTATGAAAGTTATTGCATCAAGTATTAGAGACATATTTAATAATATTTTGTGTTGTGAATATTTATTTATTAGTATAACTTATGTGTTGCGGTTTATTAATTTTTAAAATCATTATGATGAATTAGTAAATGATTTAATAAACAATGAATTTAAATAAAAAAATTATTTAATATGGGTGTAAAATAAAATTTAATGTTGTGTTTTGTTTAGGTTGATGAGTACTAAAAATATCGGCTATACGTATCCAAAAATTGAAAATCCTGAAGCTTGTGCGAGATGATAATCGAGTTCAGTAGGCTAGGAAGTAGATACTGAAGGATGGTTTATATTGGTTGAGTGCTGTTTCTATGGGATAACCAAGCAGACATTGAAAAATAGTGTATATTGGTTGAATCCTGTTTATATGGGACAACCAAGCAGCAGTATCTTGAGATCAAATTGTTTTCTTTGGATGTGTTATGAGGTGTTAATACGATTAAATTGTAAAGAAAATGAATTAATAAATAAATTAAATTTCTTATTTGGGATTGCTATTTGTGCAGTGATGCTTCACTTAGTAGCATGTTAGGATATTATTACATTTATATTATTATTAGGATTCCGAGTACACATGGTATTAGTGCTCATCCCTTACAACTTATGATGCAGGTAATGAATTTGAGACGCATGTTGGACCTCCTGAACATAGGAATTAGAATTTTATTTTTTTTATTTACTTACAATTAAATGTTTATAAAATTATTTTAATAGATTGTAATAAACTTCTATTTGTGATGTGAATATTTATTTATTTCTATTTCATTTTTGGGAGGTTTTTGAGATTAGCATTAGAGGTTGTAGTTTTATTTTGGAGTTTTGTTACCTAGTTGGTCTTGGTTAAGGTATTTAATTAAATTTACATATAAGCTTATTTATTTAAATTTTTATTTATATTCATTGCTCCATAGTGTATGTGTATGGCTCTGATGTGCGACAGGAAAAGTTGTTAAATGTTATAATATGTGTTCTTTTGATTATATACTCGGGTTGTGGAATCCTAGGCATGACATAATATATAGTTTAATAATTAAATTAATTATTAATAAATTAAGTTTATTATATTTTTATATTAAATTAAGTTAATTTAATAATTAATTTAATTATATTATTGATTAAAAATACTTTTAGTTTAACAAAATATTTGAATAAAATAATTCATTTTAATATATGATGCAAAAAGAAATAAATCAAAGTGTTAAAATTGACAATTTTTATATTAGAAAAAATGAGGATAAAAATACTTTTTTTTTGTTTATGCTTTTTTATTTAAATTTTCATTAGAAAAAATATAACCACTTCTTTTGCTTGTATTTTAATGTGATGATATGTATATATATTGAATAAAATAAATATTTTCATTTTTACGAAATGATGGTTTTAATTTTTTTTTCTAAAAAATGGATTGGATCCGATTATATGATTCGGATATTTAGATCAAATCTGAATTTTGTAAAATTGAATCATATATTTTTCGATCTAGATCAGATCTATTATTGTGAGGTTTAGAATGGATTTGGATCAGTTGTTTTTAGATTTGGATTGGAGAATGGATTTGGATCTGCTGTTTTTAGATCTGGATTGAATCCAATACTATTAGATTCAAATTGGGCCTAAATTTAACGGATCTGATCTAAACCCGATCCATTAACAAACCTACTACTAGTATAGAAATGATATTTTAGTAGAAAATTATTAAAAATAGTTACTAAAATCGTTAGCGTAGCCAAGGAAAGATAAGAGGTCAAGTAATTTCCTTATGCCTGAATGTGAAAAGATTATAATATTCATAATAATTCAGTTTTATTAAAAAAATTATTTAAAATTTTTAAATATGATAGAAAAGTGGATTTTCTATTATCAAACTAAGACTTTCCCTGTGAAAGGGGGGGCATTCTTACACTACATTATCAAATACTTGTGTTAATTATATCAGTAAATATAAAATAATATAATATTTTTTAAATGATAAAATTAATAATAATTATTATTTTTATATTGGAAACCTTAGTGATTGTGTCTTAGGTAAATTCTTGATTGATATTAGAATCACCCAGTTAAACTAATAAATCATGAATAGCATATTTACGAATTTAATATTCAATTCAATTGTAACTACACGTTTTTATACTTGACTTTTCTCTTAACCTTTCTTTGGGTGTGTCGTGTACCCTTAGTGAAAATTTTGAATTTGCCCTAAAATAATGTAATGACTTTTGAATTTATTACTTTGAACGTAAATATTCTTGAAATGCACTCTAATAAAAAAGTTATTATTATTACATCATTATGTATGAAATTTCAAACAAAATAGCATCACGCTAGTCGCAACTAGGTATGAAATTTCTTAGATTTGTGATATCAAATATCATGCCGGTGACAGATGGATTTAATGACAGGTTTTCAATTCTCAGTGATTCCAAAAGCCTTTGCAGAAGCCTTGGTTGAACCGGATTCTCATACTTTCCAATGTGAAAGTGTCAAAAGGACTGCGACTATCTTTGTAGTATGCCCGCGTGCAGGCCTTGTGGATGTGTAATCCACCACTGCCGGTGTGGTTGAAGATTGTATATAAAACATGGGACGGATTTTTTTTTTCTTTTCTCTTTTTTTTTTTCTTCTTTGCATTAAAGGGAAAAATTGATCAAGAATATACAAATAAAAGTTTTAGTTCTGAATTGGACTCACATTCTCTCTTTTAAACTTACACCCTCAATGTATTAAATTTTTATTTTATTTTATTTTTTAAGTATTCTTCAAACTTT